>CM070040.1:73098660-73129674 GCA_036250615.1 Ptychadena robeensis
GCCCCTGGTACCCCCGCGCTAACCCAGGACCTGCAGCACAAAGAGACCTAACACATACAGGCAACATTATTGTGCGCACCTGCCCTTCTGTTGGACTTCCAGTAAGTACTGGTTATACATCAGATTCTATTCCTTTTTGTAATTTTTACAACCACCAATATTGCATGGATGTTTTTAAGGTATTTTCCCTTCCCACTGGCCCACAAAAGTGTGATACCTACGGCCGAAATGTTGTGGTCTTGTGCTTGTCTAGAGGCTCTTCCTTGCCTGTCCTCTGGTTGGCTGCTAGCAGCTCGGACCCTGCTTTCTTTCCCTGTGATGCTTGGTTGGCGTGGTTAGGCTGGGCCTTGCCTTCCTGTATGTACTTATCTGGTCCAACCTCCAGATCCATCCTCCAGGTATGTGCTATCTGTTTATTAGACCTCTACCAGGGTGATATAAGGCTATATGAGGGTTATGGTCATTGGTCATATGGTTATGTAATATTAATATTTGATAGCAGAGCTCATGTGGGTGTATGATACATTCTTTTATAGTGATCACTGTGGACTCTAAAGAAACCAGTTGGGGAGAATGTGTCGGTCTTCTAACTGAAAAATCTTTCAGAATTAGGTGTCAACAGAGGTACAAAAATAGATGACTTTTTAATCTGTTTAAAATATAGGTCTCCCTCATGTTCCCTTGTACCATCAATGACACAGGCATAAGTACGGGCAACTTGTGCACGTCGGGGGATCACTGATGACATCATGGACCTCACGGCTGCCTGGGCCTATGTTATCTGACAGGCAATAGGCATCTCTGATAGTTCCTAGTAAAAAGATATCCCTGGCCAGTGTCACTGGAGGACGCTATAGGATCGCAGGGAGCAGGTAAGCTACCCCTGAGTGTGTCTTAACTTCCAGGGGGTTAAATTAGACAGAGGGGTCTCTTCCCAGGGAACTCTATATTCCACAGTTGCACATTAGGATTAAATTGGGGCAGTTGTCAGTATTAAAGGCCTAGATGTGGCACACCGTTGCCATTGGGGCGTGTCCACAGGGTCTTCACATCATCACACCACTGTGTCATCCCCATGGTGACATTCAGGTGTTTCTAGGCATTATTGCAGGGAACAAGAGCATCTTATAATTGGCTGCATTAGAAAACCAAATGGACTGGATTTGGCCCATGAGCCATAGTTTACCCAAATCTGGTCTAGGCTCTTGGTTCACTTTAAGCATGCTAGGTCCTGAAGTTAATGCTACAAATTGAACTGTTTCTTAGTGCTTAGGTCAACTCTCTATTAAACTTTCATGACTGGTGCCATACCTAATCAAATATCCAACACTATGAAAAGTGCAAAGGTGGCACCTCCTTGGGTTTTAGAATACAAAAAACAATTCCCTTTTATGAGTATAAAAAGATACAAACTTCTTCTTTTTGCTCTTACACAATTATTAATTCCCCACTTTGGTGCAGAGATGCAAAAGGTGATGACTTGGACTACATTGGGAACATGATTACAGGGCAGCTTGTGCAAAACATGACCCAGACAGGACTTATAACTAGGAAAGGTACTAAAGCCAAGCACTTCTATCCTAAAATTTTATACCAATGCCTTTAATAAAATAACACACTGACACTCTTTAAATGTTGGAATTATTAAGGCTTAAAATTTAATACAAATGCAAATTATAACAATTGAAATTTAAACTAAAAAAATGAAGTTGACTTTAAACTTAATTTTGGCAAAAACTACACGTGCTAGAGCCATATTTTTTGTAATGTTCTCTACATCTCCAGAAATGATGGTGATAGTATCATGTTGCAATTTGCAATAAACACAAAGGCTGCTAGTGCAAATTTAAAAAACTTTATTAATTCTGTTGATCATTTGTTTTTGGGGTCTAAAAGTTAGATCGAATATATAACAGATCCGCATTTCTAATAGTAATTCAATAAGATGGCTCAGTATTTCTATTGCTATCCCAGCCCCCCAAAAAGTTACAATTCAAGTTACATTCTCCCACTTTGTCCAATTGTATAAATTAAGAGGTCATTGAGATGTTCCTCTCATTCAGGCTTTACCACCTAGTTAGTTTCTGGCCAGAAACAAATATGGAACCAGTACAGCAAGGCCTGAATTTTCTTCTCATAGACTTAGTTTGGGTCATTAACTCACAAGTAAAGAAAGGTTTGGAATGACTGCTGCATGATATTTAATTTTACAGCTAGGTCCATTAATATTTTAGACAGAGAAAACGTTTTTCAAATTTTTGGGGGTCAAAGCATGGTGGTGTTATCTCAATCCTTAACCCTTACAAACCCATTGTTACCTTAAGAGGTAGGCATCACGGGAGAAACTGCCCTGCCTAGATCTCATGCCACTTAGAAGCACCAATTTAACAGAAACACAAAAACATGGTAGACACAGGTCATAAAAATATAAGAAGTGTAAAGAGGTTACAAAATCTCCCCACCCCCAGCCAGGGCACTGTATATGAAGGGGTGCCTGACGGGGGTGAGATGGAGTAGAGACACCGGACCAAAAGTGACGTTGTTGGAGGCGGAGCCGCACTGGAACAAAGCCCGGTGGCGGATGTGGAACGGCCTCTTTTTCATCGAAGAATCATGCCCTACCTCCCTTGTCTGTTTTTGTTTTTTTAGGTCAGCCGGATCATTTCTGCCTTTTGGCTGTTGCCTCCGGTGGTTGGCTTCGGTGGTTTCGTGTATATCGCAACAGGTGTGTCCTTAGACAGTGTCCAAGAGCAATTTTGGATGGAGAATTTCTACAGGCTGATGTGCTGGCTGAAGGCAAGAGGACCTTAAACATTGAGCTCTTGCAGGGGTCAATGACCCACTTGGTTTTCAGAGTTTTGGAAAAGTTTACAGTTAGAAGCAGTCAATGTCGGTTAAGTACCCACCGCACTGAAGTGGTAGGGCCGGTGGCTGGTACAGGCAGTTGGTAATAAAAGGATATGGGGGGACACTGTCGGGACCTTTGTTGTTATCTGGTTGTTTAATAAAGCTGTGGCCAATATTTTACCACAATTTAAAGTTGAACATTGGTGTCTGTGGTTCTTTCTTTGGGGCGTTAGCCGGTGGTGGTGAATGTAGTTTTAAGGGTAACAGAGAAAGTGAGGTTGTTTTGCCTTACTGTGTTTTCTCTACAGCTCATCCCTGCCCAAGTCATTAAAAGATGGATAAATGGGGGAAAAATGCACAAGAACATAACAAATACTTGTCTTTTGTTTATATGAGTTTGGGGGGAAAAAAATAGGTCCTATTGGTCCAAAGCAGTATGTTACCGCCTATATTTGATCGATTGTTCAGGAATCAAACTAAAAACCTACCCATGTATGGGGACATTTAGCCTAATGCTGTGCTAGTTATAATCAAATTTCTGAAATTAAAAAACAAATAAATGTTTAAATAACAGTAACTTTCCGTTTATGAACCTGTACACTGGCTGATGCTGTTCATGACAGCAACGTCAGCCGTCCCATTTCCTGGCACAATTATAGAGATGCCGATGCTTGGCCTAAGTCGTATAGCTCTTGTCAGCTCTCTGTATGGATTGGAGGGTGACTTTGAAACTCTGCAAATTACAGTAACTGTACTGCAGATGGCAGTGTGTTTATACATTATTATATTTTACACGTTTTTCTATTTTTTTTGATCATTTAAAGAAATATGCTTGTTAAAGCCGAACTCTGCTGTCATGGAGATTTTATTTACAAAAAAAAAAACATCGAAGATCATTGTAAATCATAATCGTGGATTAAAACTTTTACTACATCTGAATCAAACACATTGAGATCAATATATGTATTTTTACTTCTGTGGTTACTTTAAGAAAATATGTATTAGTAGTTGTGTAGTGTCAGATCAGTTTGGAATGAGTGATAATTAAAAAAGATTAAAATATCCATATATTGCTGATTGTTATTCCTTAGGGCCCCCATACACCTTTAGATTTCCTGTAGATTTCTTTTTGTTTTACCAAGACCATGTAATATGAGGGACTTTCTAGCAGTCGCAGAGGACCCTATACTACATAGTTGTTGGTAGATCTAAAGATCTAAAGGTGTATGGCCAGCATTAGATATGTCTGCTTTAGGTCTTGTCCCCACAGGCAAAGCTGGACGAGGGGCGGCGCGGTCCAGCTACATGCCAATGTAGCCGCTAGCGGCTGGCCATGGTGGCCTGAAAGTTTTATGGGTGGAAGTGGCTGCCAGCGGCCGCTGCTCGTGGCTCAAAACCGCACCACCGCGCGGCCAAATTCGTCTGTGGGGACAAGCCCTTAGGCTGAGGCTGGGTTTGTTTGGGAGCGACTTGGCGCATTTTTTAGATGTGCCCGAACCGCTCCCATTGTCCCCAATGGAGCCGACTCCACAGATGCGATGTGGCCACAAAAAAAGAAAAACATGGTTTACTGTGTATTTAAAACCACACCGCACTGCTTTAGTTTTCTTTATCTGTCTTTGGTTATCTTGTCCTACAATCCAGACAGTATCATAGTCATGGTCATGGCGCAGGTGGTTTTAGGTGTAATAATAGGTATATGATGGACTTAAATGACAGCCTAACTTTTTTAGCAGTTTAAACTCTTTAAAGGGTTATTTCCATTGCAAGACTTTTCTTGGGACTTTTATCTGGTCTTAGGAAGATCTGTCCTAACGAGTGCACCCTCCTGTTAATAATGTTCCTTCCCGGGACGCATAAGCACTTGTGTGAGTTACTTGCTACTCCTGCATGTGCAAAACAGTGATTTGGGATGTCCACACAGTGGAGGCTAAATATTGCACATGGATCAGATATAAAGTGCATGGGGTAAGAAGTCGTCCAGGAGAACTGGATATGCCCAATGAGTCGACAAGCCCTACTTACCTGGAGAAGAACTCAGCCGGAGAATATAGCTGTCCAGGTTCCTGTGTACTCCTGTGTACGTCCTGGAGTCAGGACGTATCTCATCATGCAACTGAGGTGTACATACTTCAAGAAACCAACCAAAACAAGAAGTTAAAAATTTGCCAAGTGTAAAGACCTGAGGTGACAACCAATTTCCCTTCAGGAGCCCCCCTACTAATGACTCAATACTAGTACATTATTTTATATGCTAACATGGAGGTTTAACAAAACTTTAATTGAAACACACGTTCAATTCATCTTCTAATGCCTATAGTCCGGGGGTTATTAAACAGTTTTCGATAACAAGTACTAAAACAATAGTTCTGCCTTTGCCACATCTTAATTCATTTACCCTCTTTGCCTCCTGGTTGCGTCGATTCCTTTCTATTACCTGATTGTCTGTTGTCTGCACAGATACAGCCATCAGACAAAATGTTCATACCATATTATAAAACTTGCAGGCTTCACTGCAAGTGACCTGTAGATAGAATGAGTAGATGTCAAGGATATATTTTCTCTATAAAATAAACATTCAAAATGGTTTATTCTCCATTGGCACTGGTTTTTATTTATAGACTTGTCTATAAAGGGTTGAACTGTATAGATCCATATTGGTCAACTCCAATTGTTGTGGACCAGATTTTTAGTATTTTAGTGTTTCTCTTACTCTCTAATTTTCCACGGTGTTATGGGATGCGCCGATACCCCCTGCATTAATTGCATGCCTTGACAAGGATGCCAACACAGGGCCAGTGGTCAGCGGAGGTTCATGTAGTGCCCTGCATTAACCTCTCGGCCGGTGGAACCGATGAGCGCTATGGAAACATGCAGGGTGAGAAGTCATGTATATGTATGGGCTGCATCGACATCTCTGTCAGGGCATGCGATTTATTTAGGGGGCATTGGCACAGCCCTCAATGTTGTGGAAACATAGCCTTTTAGACAGCAGTAAATCAGATAAAAAAATGGTTTCTGCAAACTGAGAAGAGCGATATTCGGCTTGTTCATGGCCCTCAAGGACTGGAGTTTAACGGTCCAGCTGCACTGTAAATAAAGAATACAGATATGGAAACATCTAGGTGGGTTCAACATCAAAACAACGTTTGTACATTTGGAGACGTAGAGATACTTGTCTAGTAGACCAATTTAAAGTCCAAAACTTGGCTTGTACACAGCCCTCAAGGCCTGGGGATGGACAGGTGTATAGTAGATAGAAAATACAGACATTAAATCATCTAAGTGGGTTCATATGTACTTTTCATATTGTTTAGCCCCTACCCCGCCGTTACAGGCTATGGAGGTCTATGACGTGCCACCCCACAACCCACCCCGTCAGCGTCACTCATGATGTCGGAGGGGCGGTTCTGGAACCCCGGAAACGCTGGGGCTGTATAGAGAATCGCAGCAGCTTTCCAGGTGTATGGAGGGTTTTAACAATCCTGGTTCCGATAGCGGTTGAGATGAACCCAAACTCCAAACGAACCCGATAGGGAGGTTAATCTCCGATGTCTTAAGGTTTCTACATTTGGATTACAGATACTTGGCTAGTAGACCAATTTAAAGGAGAGGACCAAAACTTGGTCTGTTCAGCATCCTCAAATACTGGAGTTGGACAAGCTAGGTGTATTGTAGATAAAAAATACAGACATGGAATAATCTTGATGGGTTCATATGTACCTTTTGTCACATTGGTGAACTTCGAGTCAATCTCCGATGATTAAAGGTTTCTACATTTGGACATAGAAATACTTGACTAGTAGATCAGTTTAAAGACTAGAAGGCCAATACTTGGTCTGTAAACAGCCTTAGAGGACTGCAGTTGGACAGCCCATGTGTACTGCAGATACATACATGGAATTATCTTGGTGGGTTGTGTACTTTTTATCACAAAGGTGAACTTTTTTAATCCCTGATCTCTAAAGGCTTCTACGTTAGAACATACTTGATCAGTAGACCAATTTGGAGAACGAAGGACAAATTGTATCAATCACACATCATCCACCAGCTTAATCATGTAGTTTCACACGCTACTGCCCGTGAAATTCCGGTATCACTATTGTTGGCTCTGGAACAGTTTAAGAGACTAATTCATTATTGATTAATTAATTGGCTGTAAGGATCATTCAATTGGTAAATTAGGTGGCTGTGCTGGAATCCTGGCGTTACAGTTGTAGTAAGACCACTTTCTATGTTATTGAAGGTAGACGCAACAGGGGTTGCTGATGTGGCCACGCTTATTTGGTTCTTGGTGCCGGAGGGAGTCCATTATGTCCCTAATTTATATGGTAATGGCTGTAGAGTCTGTGCTCCTGTTGCCTTTCCACTGTGTACTCATTGTCTTTTTAAACAATACATTATTTTTGATGAGAATACACTCCTTATTCATGTATTTTCCTATTATTGTAACTACCAGACTCATGTGTAAGGACTTTAAATTTGTCCTTTACCCCCAATGCTAAGAACCAAAAAGCCCATGCTCTGGTTTTACTTGGGCTCAGATACATGGAAAATAATGATTTCATCAATCAGCCAATGAACATGTTACAAAGTAAACCCTAAATAAGGAAACCTATAATAGTAAGTGGCTTTTAGTTTCTTCATTTTGAAATGCCGAAATAAAGCAATTGAGCAATTATGGAAACTGCAATTGTTTAATAAGCTCTAAATAATTATATATACTGTTTATACCCCAATAAAGAGGTAAAGTAGAAAAACCCTTTTTTATTATTAGTATCCGGTATTAATATAGCATCGACATATTACGCAGCACTTTACAGAGCATATAGTCACTAACTGTGTCTCAACACCTTTGCCTGAGGAAGCCCCGAAGGTGGGTGAAACACATTGGCTATTACCTTTATTAGGGTACATAGTCGTAAATATTTAATGGGGTGTGGATAGCTTATCCACCTATTAATGGTGAGGAGGTAATATAAAATAGTTCAAATGATTTTTTTTAACGCTAAATAATGCTAATTCCCTGCGTATGAAGCTGAGTCTAAAGGCTGCCATACACAGCCCGAGTAGGTCAGACAGACCTACTCCGATATGCACCGGAGTGCAAACGTGATGACGTCATCACGTTTGTACCCCGGTGCATTATGGGGCCCCTTCAGTCGGCTGGCACCCTTTGTGTGCCGGCCATAAGCTTCAGTGAAGACGCCGGTCTTCATTGAAGCTTATGGCATTGGCTTGCATCGGCCAGAGAATACGGACATGTCCGTTCTCTGGCCGGCCGAGCAGTGGGGTGACAGGGATCTGTCACCCCATGTGGGCACATGCCGATTAGCGGCCGATTTTTAACCTGACCGACGCCCGTGGGTCAGGTTAAAAATCGTCCGCTTATCGGCATGTGTATGGCTAGCATTAGGCTAGAACTCCAGTATGTTTTTTACCCACATTTGACAAGCCGATCGCAGGGCAAAAGACGAGCGAGGGAACTTGCCCTAATTGTGCCCTCGGTATAGGTAATCATGGCAAAGTGGCGATTACCCATCCATTGAAAACCAGTTGGCATGCATGCGACCAATACATTGTTTTACAAAGGACGTGGCCCTCATCAGACATTTCCTGAATAAAAACACAGTAAACTTTGTTTGTTTTGCATAACACAGACTATGGCGCTCCTGTGCGAACAGACACGTAATAAACACCATTACTGTGAATAGCCAGTGATGCTCCTGTACCTTTTTACCCCTGGAGCACAGGCCGAACTCAGGGAAAAAGTAGTAGAGTTTTGGCCTTAGACTTCAGTAGTTTCAGTCACACGCAGCAAACAAGCATGGAGATAACTCAGTTTCGACGCAATTAGCTGAAAATACAAATTCTGGGTAAGTGATTTGGGAAAAATAAAAGCTGAGGATCAGGCAATAACCATTCTGAGTTAGGTCAGCAATGGTGGCTTACAATAAAATTCTAGTGATAGGTTTGCTTCAAGCAACAAAGTGCATAGGCTCATCAATATTTCATTCGGAGGCTCATAGAATGATCATGGCCTGATCAAATAGTCTACAGCCTTATCCACCTTGACCTTGTTTTACTGTACACATGTAGCCATTGGATCATTAGATAGACTTCTGCATCTATTAAGTGAACCTTAATTTAATTGATAACCTAGAATATTCCCCAATATAAGGGCGTCCCTACATCGTACCTGATGCTGGTCACAGCTGACCTGTATAGTATAGCAGTAAAATAACTCATCAGAAGTCTTGGAGACCAGACCTGAGAACTTTCCTGGTGGTTAAACACATAGAAGAACACCACATTCCCTTCAAACAGAAGGTATCATCGTTTCATGATTAGCTGCTGGGAAATTTGTGGAAATCTTTCTTTTACCACCTAACTTCCAAGACCGCTCAGGCTCATCCTCAATATAATTTTCCTGTTTGAAAGTTGTCAGCTCTTATTAGTCCAAGATATGGAGTTCCCACAGAAGGTGAAGGTTTCAACATTGTTCTCCATTCATTAGCTAGTTGCCACATTTACTTCCCACTAGTAATACAGTGATAGGCCTAATGTGTCTTCTGTGGGATATATACACTCTGGAGATAGAAAGGAAATAATCAGTTTTAAAGTAAAATAAATACAATTAGTACGGTACCTCAGCTGTTAAACCTCCCCAATATCAGTAGTGGTAACGTCACATGAAAGGTGACAAAACAGTTGTGAGGTCGTCATTTCCAGAGAAATCAGATTGTTGTCTCTTTCTTTGATGTGAAGTGAGAAGTGACAGGATTGTAATAAAATTGCCTTTTTGTAATGATAACACAAAGATATACACATACATACACACATATACATGGACATACACAGAAAGACACATGCAAACAAGTATACATACACACACATGTGCACACACATATATACATACAAACATACATACATATACCCATATATGGACACATTCATTCATACATATATATAACCATATGTGGACACATACATATAGACACACACACATAAACACAGACACATACATATACCCATATGTGGACACATACAAACACACACACACACACACACACACACATATACCCATATATGGACACATTCATACACACATATATACATACATATACCCATATGCTGCCCCATACATATAGACACACACACATACAAATATATACATAAACAGATACATATACCAATATGTGGACACATATATACTGTATATACCTATGTGGACACATACTGTACATACACACATATACACACACACACATTTGTATATACATAAAGATACTCCCCAACAAGTATACACACACATACAGTGAGGAACATAAGTATTTAAACCCCCTGCCATTTTGCAAATTCTCCCACTTAGGGTATGTCTCCACATTGTTTTGTGATCCGTTGGGACCCCTATGTTAAGCACAGTGCTTGGCGGGGTCCCAACCGATCGCATACACTGTACCTGCTCAGCGGATGCTCTGCTCAGACATCCACCGATGCAGGGGTTAACATACTGCACTATGTTGACCCCTACATCGGCAGATCAGCTCAGCGCCATGAGAGCAGAGCATGCGCTGAGCAGGTAGTGTGTATGTGATCCATCGGGACCCCCCTCCCTAGCACTGCGCCTAACGTAGGGGTCCCGACGGATCACACAGCGCTGTGGAATAAAAAATTAAAAATCCTGGAGGGGTCTGACATTTACATTGTAGGTGCATTTTCACTGGGAGAGACATCTTTTAAAAAACAATTCAGGAAATCACATTGTATGATTTGTAATGAATGTATTTGTATTGCACTGCTGCACATAAAGCTAGCCATACACGTGTCGGATTCCATTGCCAATTGATCACTCACCCGATCGATTCCGGCGATTCTGCCGGGAATCGCAGGTGTGATCAATCGGCCAATTAAGAGTATCCATCGCAGCATACCACCTTGTCCAACGGATTCCGGGACGATTCCGTGTCCGATTGTCCACCTCACAAATGGCAACTCCCCCGGATCTGTGCAGAATCAATCTGATGGAACCAACATGTTGGTTCTCTGTCGGATCCGATTCTGAGCCCCTGAACGATCGGACCTGATCGATTGGACAAGGTGGGCTGCATGCGATTCTGGCATGATCGTTTCGCGTGCACGCGCCCGGAATCCGGTGGGAATGTGACACGTGTATGGGGGCCTTAAGTATTTGAACACCTGGCAAACAGCAATAAATCTGGCTCTCAAAGACCTGTTACTCTGCCTTTAAAAAGTCCATCTCTACTCCACTCATTAAGCTAGGCATACACGGCTGAAAGTTTAAAGGTTTAGAACGCTAACATTTTAAGTTTACATCAATCCAACTTGAATCGTATACTGCACAAATGGTTCGATTGACGATAATTGTTCGATACCGATCCATGCTGTAAATTTTTTTTTGTATATTGATTGTATAACGATCAAACTAAAATGGTATCATTGTGTGTGTTGGTCAAAGCGATTGTATTTGATGACACATTTATATATGACTCTTTCCTGTGTTTTTTGATCAAAACTAAAATCCTTGTTTTTGGTCGTATTACGATCCAATTAGGATCGCACGCTCCATGTGGTATTAATTTGGGTTTGATTACGATTGGTGTCCGATGAAAGGATCAAGATCTTAAAAGGGAAACGAAGAATGCTCATTCTTAGATCTAACCGTGTATGCCTAGCTTTTATCTAAATTAGTAGCACCTGTCTGAGCTCTTTAAAGACACCTGTCCACCCCACAGTCAGTCAGACTCCAACTACTACCATGGGTGGCCATACACGGTTCAAAATTCTCGTTCAATCGATTGGAAACTAAAGATTTTTCATTCGATCGAACAAAACAACAACAACTTGTTCGTTTGATAAAAAGTTATTGACATCCATCTAAAGTTATCGGACATGTTGATAAAGTTTGATTGAATTCATAACCATTGAATGTAAAGGTGGGTTTACACATGTAGATTTTTTCTTTAATCAGCCAACTCGATTTTTTGTTCTAAGTCGTTGTTTTTGTTCGTCCATCCCGATATCAAATAAAAATACATTTAATACATTAATAACAACGACAGATATAAATTTACCAACATGTTTGAGGTCGAACAAAATGTATCTATCAAACAAATTGGCCATTCTAGATTTTTGTTCAATCAACCAAAAAATTGTTCGTTCTTCGTTGATGGAACGAAAAAAACTACACGTGTAAACCCACCTTTAGTCGAACATGTCGAATAATTTCATTTGATTTTGTTTTTGTTCAATCTAATAAATTTGAATGAAGCTATTTCGTATTTAAAAAATCAAACAATATTTTGTTTGAGTACATCCGACTGAGAGTGTGTACATTCTATATAGGCACAATGGGTATTTGATCAAAATATCGAACATCCTGATCCTCGATTGTGCTCTATACGTGTATGGCTACCGGTAGTGTGTATGGCTAGCTTTACTGGCTCTAAGGCTATGTTCCCACTTAGGTGAATTGCCAGCAGAATTGCCAGCAGGCAATCCCCAGGCGATTGACCAGGCGATTTTCACAGGCGATTTTTTTAAAAAAGTGCCACCATTATAAAAAAAAAAATCGCCTCCATAGAGAATGAATGGCCCGAGATTTGTGATTGCCTGCATGCGCAATCACCTCCATTCATGTCTATGGGTGCGATTAGAGGAAAATAATCGCGCCTGACGACCGCTGGCAGTCAGAACGCGGGGAGCTGCGATTTGAGCCCATTGAAAATAGTGTATGGGATTCATCCGGCGATTGAAAATTGCGAGCGCAGGCGATGAATCGCCTAAGTGGGAACATAGCCTAAGTTAATGAGCCAAGATACAATGAAAATTGCACCTACAGGAACCTTGGACCCTTTATTAGAAATGTCCATCATTTACCACCAAATGTTCCTTTTTTATTTCAGTTGTCTAGTCCTGCTTTGGTGTACAGGCTGCTGTATGAATAGCCAATAAACTGTATACTTGATAGTAGAGATGGCTAATGAGCTGCAGAAATGGCAACCGTAGCATGCAAATTGTATGCAGACTGAAACTGAGCCAATTAAAAACAACCACTGCTGTGTTTGATTGTTTCATTTGCATACAATTTGCATGCTAATGTCAGAATTTCATTAGCCATTTCTACTTGATAGTCTTAAACACACAATGACTGTGTACTGACAAGCACCCTCAGGAGCCAGGTGACTAGTGCTAAGAGCAAATCAACATCAAAGGGACAACATGTACATATCTTTGAGGCCTGTTTTACATCTATCCACCTACAATATCCATATTAAGGTACCCATACATAATCCGGTCGGTCGGGTAGGTCGATCGTTCGGGATTCCTAACATGCAAATGTAGTCCGACAGATGCTGTTTTTTGAAAAATCGGCCGAAAAGTCGGTCGGGTCCCGAATGAGGATGCCTGTAATTTTTGGACGGTCGGCCACTCTTAAAAGATTCCCAATCCAACCAGCCGATCGGTTGAATAATCGGGCGAAAAATCGGGCGAAAAATCAGGCATCCGACCGACTTTTAAAAATAGCACTAAAGCAAAAATCGGGCATCGAAATCGAATATCGCATCGGTCCCCGAAAAATCGCAACGTGTATGGGTACCTTTAAGAAGGTTTACTGAACAACTGATACGATTAAGGTTTCCAGTTATGTTTTGTGGCAAAAGAAGACATTTGACAGTACAAGCCTCAGGCAATACACTCCCAGCGACCCTTCAAGGTTCTGCCTGATTTTTGCTGTATGATAATGAAGATCTAACACCAGGTCAATGGTTCCCAAACTTTCCCTGCAGGGCCCCCCTTTTCTAGATAGGAACATCGAGCCCCCTCATTCAAACTTCACACTTTTAAATTGAGGGTTATTTCACACTGGCTGTGTTTGTGTTTCAGTATTGAATAGTAGTACTGATGTGAAATGGCCATCAAACTTTATCTGAAGTACATCCTCACACAACTTTGGTGTTCACAGAGAAGACATGCATCATATATACACACACATGAGAGATATGAATCATTCACATAGAGACAAACACTTGCAGAGAAACACTGAGACATACACATTGCATGCACTCTACCTACTGTCTGCAGCTTGTCCCTCCATGGTTGGCTTCCTTCTTGTCCCTCAATCAACCCCCTAGCTGTGCCCCCCCAGTTTGGGGACCATT
Source organism: Ptychadena robeensis (assembly GCA_036250615.1). Lineage (NCBI taxonomy): Eukaryota > Metazoa > Chordata > Amphibia > Anura > Ptychadenidae > Ptychadena > Ptychadena robeensis. The sequence continues at coordinate 73,112,691 of CM070040.1, forward strand.
GCAGGAAGACTTGCCGGTGTTCTGAGATATTTTCCCACCCTTACAACTATGCATGCACAGATAGCCAGAGTATTCAGGCATTACAGGGTTAATCTTACAGTTTTCGGGTGTCAAGGTTAGGGGTTAGGTTAATTTTAATCCGCCAAACCCCTAAACGTAACCCCTCAACCCCTAAAGCTCACCCCTACAGTCAAGCATCACTACTCCTAACCTTAACCCACTGTCCCAAACCCCTAACCTTCACACCCGAAACGCATGAGGTTAACCCTGAAACTCCTAATAACTAGGGCTATCTGCACATGTGCAGTTGTAAGAGTATGTTTCCACATCCGTCTGGACCCCCTACTCTAAGCGTATTGCTTGGCGGGAGGTCCCGACCATGCACATACATAACCTGCTCAGCAGATGCTGTGTTCTCACGGTGCTGAACCGTTCCGCTGATGCAGGGGTTAACGTAGTGGAGTACGTTGAGCCTCTGCATCGGCGGATATTTGAACAGAGCATCCGCTGGCCAGGTAAAGTGTATGTGATCCGCCAGGACCCCCCACCATGCACTGCGCTTAACGTAGGGGTTCCGACGGAGCACATAACTCTGTGGAAACCCCCCTATGGGTAGGAAAATATCTCAGAACACTGGCATCAGCAGAGTGAAATGGCAATTTAAAATCCAAAATAATAAATATCACACAAAGTTTTGTCACATTTTTGCTTTTAGACAGTTCGTGCTGCTCTTGGATGCAGAGAATATAATTAGTGTTTTCATCAGCGACTGATGGGAACCTTGTCCTCTGAGCCCATCTCCCACTCGTGGCACCAGCGCCCAGAGCTCAGGGTCCGCTGGCAGCACTTTGCTGTGTTTTTTTCTCTCTGTCTCTGTCGTTTGCTTTGTGTTAAGCTCCCTTTCAGCTGAAATGGCAGAGGCTGGGTGTTCTGTGCTGGCAATAATTGCTGCAGTCTAGACAGTGTCTGGTATGAAGCGCAGAGAATCAAAGAGGCCCCTCTCGTCCTCTCCACTTCTCGTCCTCTGGTTTAAACCTCTCTTTCTGACATCTGCTCATTTCTCCTCCATTTTAGTGTAGCCCACCCTAGTATTTTGCCTACACCCCCTCTCCTCCAGCAGCCACTTCTGTGCCTCATCCTTAGTCCCTTTCTGTCAGATGCAGGAGGGATGATGAGTGACGGTGTCTATAGAGGAACCATCTCAGGGCTTAATGCAGGAATTTAGATTGAAGGCTGTCTTGACAGGTTAGGCTTTCCCCAGTGCTGCCAAAGGTCATCTCCCTCCCAAGAGTGAAACAGAGACCTAAACCCTGTACCTAAACCCTTCCTGTCCATCACCCTTTTCCTCTCTACAATCAATGTGCACTACACACTGAACCTTATTTACCAGGAGAGCTCCATTGTCTATGAACATGGCAGCTTTGTGTATGGATCGCCTTGTATTTCACCTCGTAGTATTGCTCGTCTTGGAACGCCAAGGAGCTTAGCGCATTTTTTAGCTTAAAAAGTCATGATTCTGACCTGAAAAGCTCTACAGCTGGAAGCTGAACTCCTTTTGTGAAAACTAGTTCTGCTACAGGAACACAAAGTGCCATATACGTGGCTGTTAGCACTTAAACTGGCCCTAAACGCTATTACATTCAAGTGGGTGCACAATACCAACTCTATGTTGGTTTTTCCCAATCTGTATCGGCCAAGCAAACACATTGTGAGAGATACATCCATCATAATGCTCATCTTGGGGTAAAAAGTAGCCATCAGTAGTGTTGAGCGCGAATATTCGAATCACCACTATTTAGATCTACAATTTAGGGTTACTCTCTGGACCTCCCTTCCTCGCCCCATCAGACTTGCTCCTACCTTTGCCACCTTCAAAAAAGCTCTAAAAACCAACCTCTTCAGCCTCTCCTATCCATCTTCTCACCCCTAACATCACCACCATGCCAGTCCCCCCCCACCTATTGTATACCTTGTTCCCCAACCTATTAGATTGTAAGCCCGCAGGGTCCGTTACTCCTCCTGTGTCATAACCTGTACCTGTGCGTTATATTGTGTTGCATCTCAACGAATGTATTGTACAGCGCTGCATAATATGCTGGCGCTATATAAATAAATGATAATAATAATGATAATAGGGTTTAAATCTATGAGATGGGAACCATACTCAATGAGAACCATCATCTGTCACCAGTGCCATGTCTTAAATGAATCAAACCTGTAGCATATGCTGGTGGGCACACATAATCCCACATATGAAGTTAGTATATCTCAGCATTCATATGCTTAAAATACAATAAAAGACAAAGACAATAAAATGTTCTTAAATTGGATATATTATTCAGTACAGTCACATCAAGTAATCAATCAATGTGTCAAATATATCTTTATAGACAAATTTCTTTGTTACTCAATCCATGCATTTTGCTATTCTGTTAGCTTTATCAATAGGACATAATGAACCCCAATATGGCATTTAAATGGATTAACACCAATTTTATTGCACCAGTGAGTTTCCCATCTTCCTCCACTTCAAGGGAAAAGGTATATCACATTCAACAAATGGACCCCCAAAGGGTTCATACTTAAGTCCTCATGGTATAGAGCTGGACTGTTAAGATATTCATGAACATAACAAGAGGGGAAGGTTTAAGAACTTGTATGTGCAGATTGGGACAAGGCCTAATCATCTTCTCCCATTGAGACAAGTCCTACCATTTGGGTTGACGGTTTCACATCAGTTTTAAGATGCCACCCTGAGCTCTCAGGGGTTATCCCCCACTGTACGCTTTGGGTAAGGATTGCTATACCCTCCACCCAGTTTCTTACACCCCCCTAACCCCATGTTTACATGGTTATATCTGTTTTTAGACATAACTGACTACAAAAAATTACAACATATACTGTGTTATCCTGAAAAAGCCTTCATATAGGGTGAAACGCATTGCTGCCCTTTCTTGTGCCCCATGTGTGGGATCCCTTTTTCACTGTATATATAAACATGTAATGTTGAGAATAAGCATAGATACACCCCGTGGACACTATACAACTTACCTTGTGGGGAACATATGGATTTTTTATGTTAAATAAATGTTTTATATGTTTTTAACTTATTATGTCCTTGAGTATCCCTAAAGTCCCAGGAGACTAAAGTACACTATACAATGTTACCATACAATTTCTGTACAATCAACTTTTGTTCTACCAAACCCATGTAATATGAGGACTTTTCTAAACTCAGGGAGGACCCGGCACTACATAGCAGTGATATATACCTTCCAATCACTATGTATTCTATCAGGGAGGACCTGGCACTACTTAGCAGTGATATATACCTTCCAATCACTATGTATTCTATAAGGGAGGACCCAGCAGGGCCGCCGTCAGGGGGGGACAGAGGGGACTGATCGGCAGTCCTCTGCTCACACTGTACACAGTGGCAGTCCGGGAACACAGTGAGAGTAAGCAGAGCAGAGGGTGCTGTGAGCAGAGGATTGCCGATCCGATCAGGATGGAGATTTTTTTCTAGTAGCATGAATGTATGATGGACTACCATCCTTAACCCACGCCCACACCTTACTTGCCTCTTAACATTAGTAACAATACAGTTTGTTCTTACCCTTGTCTATGCACCATTCACCTTTTAGACCATTTTATCTACATACTCTGACCAAAGGACCTCCAGCGGCCCTTAGGAGTGGCCCTCCGTTCCTCCTCTTGCCTTGGTTGCTCCTTCCCTGGGGGGACAGTGTGCTGGGCCCACTGATAGGCATCCATCTGGATTTAATGTGGGGTAAGCGGATACCATCCTAATACCATTCCAATACTATTACAGCCAAGCGCAATTCCCCTGATCACTAATATCGTATCACATATTTATACACAGGCACTCTTAAACAACTAGGTTGACCTCCTGAAGAAGGAATTCATTTCCGAAACATATGTCGATGTCTCGCCACATGCTATGCATATGGACTTCATCTTGTGCCCATCCATGACCCACCATTGAGTGACAAGGACAGTTCTACGCTCCACCTGTACTGGGAACTATTCTGATGTTAACAACCAATACATCTCCCTCAAAGGACTTACTTATTTGTTCTTTTTTGTTTCTTTTCGATTGATCACTTGCCTATATGCTTTATAACCTGTTATGTATTGATATGCTGTTACCCATGCATACCTATCGTGTTTAACATTCATCTGGTGCTGACCGTTAAAGTCCCCAAGTCTCCCACCCAGGTAGGGGAATCGGCCGGCCTGTGGCCTTAGACCAAGGAATAGGGCTTGGGCCCACTTCCTGATAGTCCTTGACCTTCAGGCCTCTGTAGATATTTATATTGGGATGTTGGTTGGCTCCTTGATGGTTTGAACCATCTTGATCCTTTTTCTATATAATAGATATTCAAAATAAGAAGACTTATAATCATTGGGTAAGTCAAGCATAAAAAGGCAAACAACTAGTGAAGTGTTGCACCTTCTTGAATGGACATTCCGGGGTGCTTTGCAACTTTCCAGCATTGATTCACCCAACTTTAAATTTTAAGTAACCAATATACTTCCCTTTTAAGAATAATTCAGTCCAATTATAGTGTTATTTCTAAAACCATATATTATATCTGTTCATTTTGTATCCGCTATGTAGAACAGGAATGTATCCAGTATTTCATTATGTTCCCAGCTAGAAGTCTACAGCCGAATTCCTTTCCATCATATTTCCTTTCCTTCCACTGTTTTCTACAAAAATACCCAGCAATGTCCGTTAGGAGTGAAATAAAATACAGGACGTTGTGTTAATAGCATACACGTGCATATTTCCCCTCCAATGCGCTGCCCTGTGGGGATCGGCTAAACACAATGGTTATATATACTAGTACTGCTTAGAGAATTAGACTGTTGGATGAGGAGGGATCCACTGTTTGGCGGAGTATTTTTAGCCTTTTATAGAGTTCCCGTGTCACCTTGCATGTTTTGTGAAGGACTCCTCATCCTTTTGTTGTGAATTAAACATGGATGCATAAAACCACATGTATGTAAGTCCCACAAACCAGTCCCCTGTTAACTAAATACTGTTGCAGACCCATATGGAGAAGGGTAATCAATCCTCAATGGAGTCTACTACTACCCCCACCATTGAGCTATCCATATAATGTACTTTAATTTGGCACTTTACATTTTTTTTTCTAAGCTTAAAGCATCCCTAACCAACAAAATTGTGTTAGCATTATAAACATGAGGAGTCATCCCTCTACAGCCATTGGTCAAATGAAGTATTCACAGAGAACGCCATCACGTCTTGAGGTGCAACCTTGGTTAATTTAATGTATTACACCGGCCAACAATTCTAGAGATGCACCAACAGAACAGCTACCAGTTCCAGTCACTCAGAAGAGCAATCATCCTATGTTATCATAAACAAGGATGAGGAACTGTTTTGGGCTTAAATATTTTTTGGTTGGCAATTTAATATAGGCAGCTCAAGCAACAGCTGTTGTCATTGACCCAAATTTTAGCATCAAACGGAAACTGGAAACCTTAACCAAATATCATTTCATTGTTAATAAAAATATCTAACTAACTTTACAGTTTGATCTGCTACGGAGCAGCTCTGAGGCTCAAACTTGCTCCACATGCTACAGAAAGGCATTGATAGACAAAGGGTTTCCAGGACAGAACGTTGCGCAGTCATAGATCCAAGGATATTGCTCTAGTTCTACATGGGGATACTATGGAGAATGTGGATATGTCCACTTGCCAATGTCCACTTTATCTTTGGTTTTTGGGTTAAACATGAACTCCACTTAAACAGAATTCTCATGTTTATCTTTCCCCCATCACCTTCCAAGCCTCCCCCATCATCTCACTCACAGTAAATAACACCATCATCTCCCCCATTCCACAAGCTCGCTGCCTTGGACGTCACCTTCGACTCTGCGCTCTCCTTTACTCCCCAGATACAGAACATTGCTAGATCCTGCCACTTACATCTCTGCAACATCTCCAACATCCGCCCCTTCCTCTCCCCAGAGACCACCAAAGTCCTGGTTCACACTCTCATCATCTCTTGTCTGGACTACTGTAACATCATCCTCTTTGGTCTTTCTCTCTCTAGACTTTCGCCTCTTCAGTCCATCATGTATGCTGCTGCTAGACTCATCTACTGCTCTAACCGTTCCTCATCTGCTGCTCCTCTCTGCAAATCTCTACACTGGCTTCCAATTGTCCAGAGAATCAAATTCAAAGTTCTGTGCCTTGCCTTCAAATCACTCCACAACTCCTGTCCTCCTTACATCTCCAACCTGGTGCACAAATACACCCCTAACAGCCCCCTCCTCTCCTCCAGTGACCTACTAATAACATCCCCGCTAATAACCTCATCACACGCAAGGCTTTAGGACTTCTCTAGGGCCACTCCTACTCTCTGGAACTCTCTCCCTCGTCCCATTAGACTTGCTCCTACTTTTAAAAAAGCCCTAAAAACCCACCTCTTCAGTCTCGCCTATCTATCTTCTCATTCCTAACATCACCACCTATTAGATTGTAAGCCCGTGCAGAGCATAGCTTAGGTTTGGTTTCACAATGGTCATGGTTAGTTAGGTCACTTGGATTTAAAGGTGTCCTCCATGTTCTACAGACCTGAATAAAATTATTTTACAAGTGCTCTGGCTCATCCAATGGCTGGAGAGAGCTGTATGGATGTATGGAGTGTCACCACACAACAGTGGCATAAATCAATTAAAGGTGGCCATACATGGGTAGATTTTTAAGCCCAAAGCCTGTCATACACACATAGATCCGTAAGCGGATTTTGGGGCCAGTGTGCGGGTTCAAGGCAATCTAACGGCCACAAAATTGCCAGTGGATCACAGCAGCCCACATGGAGCGATGATCCATGTGGCCTAAAATCAAGATTGACCATAGCATGGACTTGTCCGTTTTTCTCTGGCCAATCACATTATTTTGCATGGGGACCAGGGTCTCCATCGAAAGTATCGGCTGGCACACAAATGGTGTGCTCCGATTCTCTGAAGGACTGGCTGCAGTGTGATGGCATCATTGAGGATCGCGCAGGGATTGCTGCATGTATGGCCAGCTTAAGTCTTTGCATATTGGAGGATAGATTTGATGGCCTCATGTATGGTGAGCTCAGGGTTCCAGAGTGTTTAGCTAAATAAAACTTCAACCCTTGACAGTTGAACTTTCACTACATGAATTGCATGCAGTAGTCTCTCCAGAAACACATCAATGCCTCCATAATTTCACTGCAGGTTCCTTAAATGGTCCTTATGAAGAAACACAGCCTGCTGACCTAACGCTAAATCCACCATCCTCACTGTGTGGATGGAACCTCCTCTAAGTATTTGGCATGGCTGGTAAAACTGATTAATCAATGACTAGTGATGGCTGAAAATTTCGCCTGGCGGACAGTTCGTGGCAAGCATAGCATGTTCGCAGTTCGCAATGCCAGCGAACATTATGGGTGTCCGACACGGCTCTATACCTCTAACATGGAGACAAAGTGCGACCCCACACCCTAAGTGGAACAGTACAGCCAATAACACATCTCCCTCCTGGAGGACCCCCCCCCCCCTTCCTTATAAAAGAAGCAGAACAGCGGCAATTTTACATTTATCCTGTGCCTCCAGTACTAGATAGATAGGGAGAGCTGCTGCTGATGAGGGATGGCTGAGCTACTTTGCTATTATACTCCATTTAGTGATCTGTAGCTATAGCTAAAGTATTCTGTTGCATGTAGTTCATCATTACTGAGCCACAAACGTCCTTCTCTGGGGGTGGGGTATGCTGTATTATGCATTGCAGAGAGATCTGACTAAACGTGATGCGCTGCAGAAGGTGCTGTCAGGTAACTTTTGGCAAATTCTGTAATCTAGATGTGATTAGACCTGAAGAAAACAGCATTTAAAAAAAAAACGTATTTTGGAGGAAAAGTTTAGCATTGATCCCCATTTGGCATGACACTGTCCCCGTGATTGCACCCTTTTGACTTTTATATTGGTATTTTGGCTACAAATATGACCTGAAGGTTTGAAAAGTTTGCCCTCCATTAAATTCAATGGAGGTTCACCGCGAACATGCGAACAGCGGGTATTTGCAGAAGTTCGGTTCGCCTGTTCGCGAACAGCCACAGCTGATGTTCGTCCATCACTATCAATGACCCATATCACAGATTTAAGTGGCACAGAATTGAGGAAAGACAATAATGAGATACAGACCATAAGAGAAAAAGAATGTACATCATGAGTCAACACATCCTACAGCTCTGTCCAGCCATGCGATGACCCTGGACACTTGCACAATAATGTTATTCCGGTCTGTAGAATCATGGAGGAGATGAGATCAATGGAAGCAGAGTTAAGGTGGGTTTACACGTGTAGATTTTTTGTTCGTTCAACTGCCGATACGATTTTTTGATCTATTTTTTTGTCGAACATCGTTCGTCCATTTATCGAAAGTAACATTAGATTTTTTTGTTCGTTCATCCCGATATCGAATGAAAATACATTCAGAATTACCTCGACCAATAAAAATTTACCAACATGTTCGATGACCTTTTGAACGATTTTTTGTTCAAGATCGAACTAAATTTATCCATCGAACAAATTGGCCGTTCTCGATTTTTGTTCAATCAACCAAAAAATCGTTCGTTCTTCATTGATTGGATGAAAAAATCTACAGGTGTAAACCCACCTTTAAGTTCAGTTTAACCAATAGAGGAAGAGGAAATAAAACTTTAGCAAAACTATCCTCTCTACTGAACTGTTAAGTTATAGAACGACTACCAGTCCGCTGGTTTAAGTTAGCACATCCATAGACCTTTGGGAGGAGCAGTACGCAGAAGCCTTTTATCTGAAGTTCTGAATGTGAAGAGTTTCACCTATTCATAGTATAAGCCACCAATGATTTCCCACAGCAAGGCATCTGTGAATGGGCCCTCCGGCTAGTTGCTCGTCATACCCGCCAATACTGTAGCAGCGGGAGGTCAGCAATGGCAGCTTACAGCACTAACGATGCTGTTACCTTAAGTAAAAGTACGCTCTCTGTGCCATGTATATTTTATGCAGCTTAAAACATGTTTTTAAAGTTTCACATGAATTCCACTTTTGCATTTTCACACTTCCGAAGTGCTGCTGACTGAACAATTAGCAGCGCTCTTCCAAAAATGACTATAACCTCAGAAAGTGTAAATTACTTATATTCCTTAGACAGGCCTTAGGTTATGTAGCATCTTCTTGTGGATATTAGCATGGCGTTACACCCCATTCCATGGAAGAAGTCAGATCATTCTAGCTGAATCATTCCACTGAAGCTTGTAGAGCTTTGGGTTGTCTCTTTGTCCGTCTCTGGCCTCTACTGCAGTAGTATGGATAGAACACAATGGTAACCACATGATGACACGTGATATAAATGTACAAATGTACTATTGGTTAGGAACAGAGTCTGTGTTGTGTTTTGTGGGTAACAAACGTTGTTATAGATTGCTAATCTTTTTGAGGAGGATTTTTTTATAATAATGAAGTAATGAAAATGGCCAAGGGGTTGTACATCAGGTGCTCAGTATATAGTGTGTGACAGCCGATAATGTCCTTAGCCATTGGTAATTCAATACAAAAGTGTTCCATGCCTACTATATCTTGCCAATCTGATGGTGTCCTGCATTTATGTTTATACACAGTCTACTTTACAGTGCTCATCTGATGGTGTCAATCTCAGTTATCACACATATAGCACCAACTATGTTGTGCATCTGACCCATGTCCTGCCCCAATGCCCCACATATATCCAAGAGTACTTACAATATATTGTCCATCTGACAGTTATACACATAGAGCCATGGATTAGTGGTGCCCTAGTAAATATTATCCATCTAACAATCTCCTGGTCCAGTGTTGGCAATCATGCATAGCCAAGGCCTGACTTAGTCTTTGTCTACACTGCGGAAAACTGCACGGCTTTCCGCATCATGGCCATGGTGGTGTGGGGGGGGGGGGGGGGGGGGGGGGGGGGGGTTGTTCTGCGGTAGTGGGAGCGGATTCAGAAACCTGTCTGGGAATTCTGGATCTGGAGGCATCCCGCAGCGCACAGGAAACACGTACCGCGCCCATTGGTAAACAGCGCGCAAACCATGCCCAATACGTTTTAGGGCCCGGTTTGCCAATAGTGAGTATAGGACATGGTATTGCCAACGTGGTGAATACCGGGCCTTATACCCCCTGAAAACAGCAGGTAAACCGCGGACGGGCTTGTCCCTAACGCTCCTCGTGGTTTAAGGGGTGGCAAAGTGTGCTTAATGGCGAGACTGGCTGTGTGGCGGTGCGGTTCTGAGGCCACGAGCGGGCACCCACGTTTTTGCCCGTGAGATGGATCCGGGGGCACCCCATGGCCACACCGAAGACACGTGCCACACCCGTTGATAGTGTAGTGTAGACCCAGCCTTAATGTTGACTAGTCAAGTCAAAGGCAAGTACATAAGCCCTAGTACATATTGTCCATCTGAAGGTGTCCTGATGTTGACAATCACACATAGCCAATGCCGAGGTTTGTATACATTGCCTATTATATATCCTACTGCTGAATTTGTTCTTCCCAGATCTTGGCACTATCACACAGCCAAGACCCGGGTTAGTATACGGTGCCTATTATATAACCTCTTTCCCCAATTTTGACACAGCCAATTATACCGTGGCCATTATATATTGTCCATCTTGGTGTCCTGCCCCAATGTTGACAACCACAGATAGCTAAAGGCCCCCATACACGTGTCGGATTCGCACCGGATTCCGGCACGATCGATTCCGGGCGCGTGCACGCGAAACGATCGTGCCGGAATGGCATGCAGCCCACCTTGTCCGATCGATCAGGTCCGATCATTCAGGGGCTCGGATCCGACGGAGAACCAACATGTTGGTCTTTCTCATCCGATTCTGCCCGGATCAGGGGGAGTTGCCATTTGTGAGGTGGAATCGGAGGTGGAATCACACACGGAATCGTGCCGGAATCCACTCGGACAAGGTGGTATTCTGCGATGGATACTCTTAATTGGCCGATTGATCACACCTGCGATTCCCGGCAGAATCGCCGGAATCGATCGGATGATGAATCGATTGGACATGGAATCCGACACGTGTATGGCTAGCTAAAGTCCTAGGTAAGTATATGATCCCTAGTACATATTGTCCATCTGAATGTGTACTGCCTGATGTTGATAATCACACATTGCCATAACCTTGGTTAGTATATGTTGGCTATTTTATATTGTCCATCTTTGGTGTGCTGCCCCAATGTTGACAATCACACATAGCCTTGTCCTAGGTAAGTACATGACCCCTAGTACATGTTCTCCATCTGTTCTGCCTCTATATTGACAATCACACAATTCCTGGGTTATTATACGGCAGCCACTATATATTGTCCATCTTTGGTGTTGACAATCACTCATAGCCAAGTCCTTGGTTAGTACATGACCCCTAGTACATATTGTCCATCTGACTGTGTCCTGCCCGATGTTGACAATTACGCATTGCCAAGGCCTTGGTAAGTATACGTCCGCTATTATTGTCCATCTTTGGTGTCCTGCCCCGATGTTGACAATTATGCATAGCCATAGCGGAGGTTTGTATACATTGCCTATTCTATATCACACAGCTTACTGTGTTCTTCCCAGATCTTTGCATTAACACACAACCATGTCCTGGGTAAGTATACAGTGCATATTAAATATCCTCCTTCCCCAATATACACGGCACACACACGATGCAAAAGCCCCGAGTTAGCATACACCGGTCGCGGAGTGGCATCGAGGCGGTTAATGAGAAATAGCGGTATTAATGAGCAGATCTGCCCTCTTTTTCACACCCTTGGTATAAGAAGCGCCGCAGAACCCAACAATCCTCTCTGATCAGGCTCAGCTTCCTTTGAAAGCGCTTTCTTTCCACATTGCAAGCGGAGAAGGATTTTTTTTTTCCTTTCCCCTTCATTGTACTGAGTGAGTGTAACTGGATATTTTTCTGCACGTCCCCAGAGGGTTTTTTCCATTACACAGACACTGCAGAATGGTTTGGCTTTTTGTGTGCGTGCTCTGTTTGCCCCCTCCCTTCCCCTCTCCATCTCCCTCCCCCTGGCAGGCTTTATCCAGAGGCACATTGTGCAAATGTAACCTTTCAACAGGCCCCGCCTACGCCAGGAAGGCAGCAGGGACGAGGATGGGGAGGGGAAGGGAAGGATGGGGCTGGGGAGGAGGGGGTGGGGGAGAGAAGACAGTCAGGCAGCCGGCTGGGAGCTGGAAGGCAGCCCGTTAATCAGAGAAGCCTGACAGTAAAAGCACAGATCCTGGGGAACAGATTTTTTCTTCAAACTCCCTCTTGTGCTGCCTCTGCCTGCAACTTTTTTTTGCCTCTCCTTTGTTATTCATTTTCTCCTCCATCATTTGCCTCCCCTGTGCATCTGTCCGTGGCTCGTCTATTATGCGTCGTCCTTGTCTGTTACCGTATCTCATACCACGCCATTATCTCATATTGTTTTCTTTACCCTGCCAACCTTTGTGGGGGTACCACGCTTGGCGGCATAGACAACACTGGCCACACCAGTTGGTAGGTAATAGAGATGGTCCAATTTTTTTGGGTTGAGTTAATTGCAAAGCCCCTGAACTTGCTATCATCACTAAAACTGAAATCTAGGAAAGGGTTTGTGTAATCTGAACACAACAAAAAAGAAAGTATTGCTCTAGCACATGGAGTTATTGTATACATACATCCAATTCAAAGTCAAGTCGAAATGCATCTGTCCATAGCTCGTCTATTAAGCGTTGCCCTTGTCCATTACCGTATCTCATACCATGCCGTTGTCTCCTATTGTTTTCTTTACCCTGTCAACCCTTGTGGGGGTACATTCAATTCAAAGTCAAGTCAACATTTTTGAGTATTTATATAAATAGCATTTGATCCAATTGTGTATACTGCAAACAATAGAGGTTCTAACATTTTCAGAATTGTCACCATTCTAGGGCACAAAACCAAGTTATGGCTCACTTATGTACCTTTGGTACCCAACCCATACTTTAACCCTCCTGGAGGTATTTCCCAGTATGGCTTGGGGTAGATCTCCATTACCAATATTGGTAACGAAGAGTCACAGCTTGCCCTTTAGTGTTGGCATCCTCCATGCTCGTTTCTGAACCAACCTCCCTGACCTCAATGGTGATGCAGAGAGGCGGGGATGCCCTTACCATATGCCTATATTGTATCACAGGGATAGGCTTCCTGGGTCGTCACAACCCCTGGCATCAGTGATGACACTGGGAAGGTGCAGGGAGGGAGGTATTCCCCATTATGGCTCGGGGTAGATTTCCATTACCAATATTGGTAACGGAGAGTCACAGCTTCATGCTTCAGCATCATGTAGCGTTGGCGTGCTCCATGCTCGTTGTTGAACCCACCTCCCTGTCCTCAATGGTGACGCAGAGAGGTGGGGATGTCCTCACCATATGCCTATATTTATTACAGGGATAGGCTTCCCAGGTCATTACAACCCCTGGCATCAGTGATGACACTGGGAAAGTGCAGAGAGGGGGAAGACCGAAAGGAGATACAAACCAGTTACAAAGTGCAGAAAGGTAGATATTCGCCAGTATGGCTCGGGGTGGCTTTTCATTACCAATATTGGTAACGGCTACTAACAGCTTGTCTGTAGTGTTGGCGTCCTCGATGCTCGTTGCTAAACCCACCTCTCTGACCTCAATGGTGATGCAGAGAGGTGGGTATGCCCTCACCATATGCCTATATTATATCACAGGGATAGACTTCCTGGGTCGTCACAACCCCTGGCATCAGTGATGACACCGGGAAGGTGCAGGGAGGGAGGTATTCCCCAGTATGGCTCGGGGTAGATTTCCTATACCAATATTGTTAACTGAGAGTCACAGCTTGTCCTGTACCGTTGGCGTCCTCCATGCTCGCCGTTGAACCCACCTCCCTGTCCTCAATGGTGACACAGAGAGGTGGGGATGTCCTCACCATATGCCTATATTATATTACAGGGATAGGCTTCCTGGGTCATCACAAACCCTGGCATCAGTGATGACACTGGGAAAGTGCAGAGAGGGGGAAGACCGAAAGGAGATACAAACCAGTTACATGGTAATCAGTTTCGCAGTTTTGGTTCCGCTTTAGGAAGTGGTTTACTGAAATAATGGGGTTGTGTACCTATGCAGTGTACCTGATTCCTTCTTCCTTCAGGGGCAGTTCTAGCAGCCGCTATAGGGGGTCCTTCCGGCCCGGGTCCAACCATCTAGGGAGCTTAGTGGTCCAGTGACGGTCGGTGCTATGCCCACCACTGTTGTTGCGGAATCGGCATAGTACCTTGGTTCCCCCGACCTGCTCACTGTCTCCTGTCAGCAGCCTTAGCAGCCCACAACATAAGCAGGAAACACGTATAGATATAAGCCCAATCGATCGCCATTTCCAGTGCGGTGTGTGCTTACGGCCATCTATCTGGCCCATATCTAATGCGGCCATCCCTGTTTTCGAGTGAGATTTTTTTTTCGAGCAATCCTGCTTGAAAACATGACTGTAAACCACGGTCGATGTCCATTGCTTTGCATGGAGACTGCGGATCTGCATACAAAGCATCCTCAGAGCTGGAGACGATATCGAGCAGCAGCACGATAACATCATGGCGCTGTTGCAGGGAATGGCTCCTATATCGAGCCGTGTGTTCCGGGCTTACGTCCCCACAGCTACACATTATGTAAGCATTCTTTATACTTTACCTAGTATGGGGCCCAAAATTTCCAATGGCGGCTAGGGATGGGCGAAAAATTTCGACTTTTTTGATAAATTTTCATGTAGTCCTATTTTGCCGGGGCCAATGACTTTTCGTCAAGAAAGTAAATAATGGACCTGAAATTTTGACTAAAATCCAAATTTCGACTTAAATGTAAAGCTAGCCATACATGTTCCGATTCCATGGCTGATCGATCAACCATCCGATCGATTCCGCGATGCCAGAGGGAATTGGATGTCCGATCGATCGCCCAATTAAGCCTGTCCCTACCACCTTGGCCCACGGATTCCTGGACGATTCCGTGTCCGATCGCTAACTTCACACATGGCAACTCCCCCTGATGTGTGCTGAATCGGATCAGAAAGACCAACATGTTGGTTCTCTGTCCGATCCGATTCTGGGCCCCGATCGATCGGACGTGATCGATCGGACAAGGTGGGCTTCACACGTTTCTGGGACGATCGATTGGCGTGCACGCGCCCGGAATCGATCGTCCCGGAATCCGTTGGGAAACGGACCCGTGTATGGGGGCCTTAATAGTTTTGATTGCAAAAATCTGCATTTTCTTTTGCAAAATTTTTTCCCCGCATGTTTATTGTGAATATACCCCAATTTAGATCAGTAAAAATGTACATTTGAGTCGCATCGAATTTACTACATTTCAACCATCTCCAATGGTGACCCTGGACACATGCACCCTTGGAGAATTGGTCATTGTTCCAGGACGATGTCATGCGCATTGAAATGCTCCATCTATGTATGAATTATACATTCCGTACATGTGGGATTATTTTTCCGCTTCTTTTACATATATAAAAATATTATATTGTAGGGTGTGCCAATATAAGGAGGTCAGGGACAGGTATCTTGCAGTGTCTCAGAAGCCATAAACAACTGAAAAATTAAGTCCAGGCACAATAAACTTTATTGAAATGTATTCCACGATAGTCACAAAGGATATACATTCACTTTGGGTTCATCCAATGCTTTGCAGACCAAGTTATAAGTATGCTACATGTGGTGTAGAGAGCAGAGCTATGGGAGGGAACCAGTAGGCCTACCCCCTGCACAAGGAGAGCGAGCAGCAGTGATCAGTCTTTCATGGATTAGATCTGGAAGAAATACACCAAGCACAGGCAGATATATTCAGGAATACCCTCACCTCCTGTATTAAATGGCTTATCCCAGTTCCATATAAATAGCCGCTAAAAGGCACCTTTCTGTGACCACCCCCAATGACTAATGTGGTCTTCACTGGAGAAGAAATGAGCTTTGTTTGGGAGCCCCCCCATAGATATAACCAAAGCCACATACTGAATGTGCTGCTCACCCTTCATACAAGATACTTACTGTATGTCCTAATGACGTATGTGCTGCCCTACTCCAGTGTTCCAGGTCTTCCATTTCATCTAAAGACGTCATGTCCTGGCATATGATATTTGCATTTTGTGTTTCTGTAAAAATGAATTGGCGCAATTTTTAAGGGCTCATTTAGATGAGCATTGGTGATAAGTTGTTACTCTTTGCAGTGCCAGGTGGAAGGTCTTTGCTGCAGCAAAGGGTCAGGGCTGAAACATTATTCTAGTACATTCTCTGAACACACTGACCAACTTATGAAGAGACACATTTTACAATCTGGCACTGAACAACTTACCTATGAGCAGCTATTTACATATGGGAGGAGAAATGAGTCTGTATCACAAAATGTATTTATTGCAATGCAGAATGTTAATGCAAAGCTATTGCTCCCTGGATGGTTGGGACTAAAGAAAGAAAATATTCAGACTTATAGTCTTACAAATACGGTATATACACATCACAGATATATACACGAAGGAATAAAGCAAAGTCTGGGATTTCCCCATAAATACAATATATGGGAGAATGCTTCTGATATCTGACTGACTGGCACAAAGAACAGACGTGGGTGTCCCCAGATTAGAAATTCAGGCTTTAAAAGAGATTTGTGGGCGTCCGATATCACGTGTGACTATAAATATCTGGAAATCCTTATGACACATGAAAATACATTTGATATTTTCCACTAGAGAACATGACAAAGAACAGGGAGAGTGATGCCGTAGCTTTTATTATTTTTATTTAGTTTCTATCATGAGAGATGATTGATATTTGAATCTATCTATCTATCTATCTATCTATCTATCTATCTATCTATCTATCTATCTAT
>CM070040.1:73129774-73146652 GCA_036250615.1 Ptychadena robeensis
TCAGCGGGTATAGGGTCGAGTGGGCAGGTGGTGGAGGGAGAGGAGCGAAGCAGAGAGGTATGTAACAATTTGAATACCGATACATCATCTATTAGTGTTGTTAAACTCTTATGTATTGTACAGCGCTGCGTAATATGTTGGCGCTATATAAATATATAATAATAATAGCAGTATAGTATTGCCGACATGCATTAAAGATAAAGAGTGCGGAATCATGTGAGAAGAGGCTGAAGACCCCTGGGGAGGCACAAAGGTATTCCAGGGGGGCACTGGCCCTTATTCTGAACCTGTGTTTGAATAGGGAGGGGGGGGGGGCTCGATAATGTTCCTAAATAGAAAGGGGGGCCCTGCAAGGAAAGTTCGGGAACCTCTGCCTTAGCCTAATTCTTATACTTACATCACAATGATATATATTAGTATCCTGCTACAGTCTTGTAGAATAAATATCATTGTATGAGTTGGAAGCAGCACCCCATGTCTGCCCAGCCTACGTTGTAATGACATTTGTGTGGTCACAGAAGTCGGTCCCATTTGTCCTTGTTATCCAGGCAGATTGGCTAACGGTCGGCAAATACTTGTCTATAGGCTGTAAACCGTCCCTGGCTTCTCAGCAGTGATGTCACAACAAAAGGCCCTTTGTCATCTCAACCACGGGGCCAAATACTGTTAGCACAGACACTATTGTCTTGTGGCCGAACCTTCCTTTTCATTGTACTGGAGAGTTTCTGCTAAAAAAAACTTGTCTCCGGATCTTGTATTGAAGGGGAACTGTGATGGTTGGTAAATTTACACTTTCGCAAACATGTCGTATTTCAATGCGGCCATTTTGACTTTTTGATGACAAAATCGACCAACATTTAATTTAAAATCAAAAATTCGACTTCAAAATATGTTATAGTGTTGATCTGGAATATCGTCAATTGCATATTTGTATTGCGAATATTAGTTGAAAAATTTGCAATAATTTGTGACGTGCCAATATTACAAATTCACGATTAGAATAAAAATTTGTGATCAACAAATTGAAACATGAGATAAGTTGAAATTTCGCAGTCGGAAATTTGCATGAAAAGTCTTAAATTTAGCAATCATATCAAAATTCAATCTGAAAAATCGAAATTTAAGCCAAATTGAATAAACTTCATTTTGACCATCTCTAGAAAGGAGTTGCGAGGAACAATCTCAGCTGAACACTTCAACTTTCGTCAGTGCTCAGATCTTATAATATTGAGGGTCTGATGAATATTTGTGGTCTGGGATTACCATATATATACCATATTTTTCGGACTATAAGACGCACCTGACCATAAGACGCACACAGTTTTAAGAGCAAGAAATCAGAAAAAAAATATTTCATGTGTTTACATGAATTAGGGAAAAAATCCCCTGCAGTACCCAATTTCAGCCACAAAAATTGTGTCACTAGAGAGCACACTTCGGCATCTCTTCTTTCTCATATATGGGGAAGGGAGGGGGGCCCCGCAGGAGAATCTGCACTCATGTCTCCCTGTCCCCTGTACGCTGTGTGTGTAAGAGAAACTGCCAGCTCCCATCCAGCTGTGTGCAGATCTCCCATCTCCCGGGAGAAGCCAAGGAAGGAAGCCAAGTTGCATCAAATGGCCATGGGTGGTCTCACATTCATACTATAAGACGCAGGCACCCCCCCCCCCTATTTTGGGGGTGAAAAAGTGTGTCTTACAGTCCGAAAAATACAGTATGTCTTAACATGGGGGGAACCTGCTCCTCCCGAAATTTCAACCAGAGGTGATCGATATTGAACAAAAATTGATCTAAAGTCATCGAACATGTTGGTACTGTTTCATCAGTCGTATCTCACAGGTTTTCTAGGTGATGGTACTGCGCAGAAATAATGAAAGGAATCAATTGTGTGCGAACTGTGTGGTGGTACAATTGATCATTGCTGACTAAAATACATTGAATCGCCAATCGAATCGCAAAATAATCAACCCGTGTATGGCTAGCTTAATACGATTGTTTTTTAAGTCATTTGTATGGAAAAAGTGAACCATGTGTGGCCACCATGAGCTACTGAGGAAATTATATACAAATCCTTTTAAGTGATAACATAACAGAGAGTATAGGGCATGGGGTCTAATTTATATATGGAGATTATTTTTTTTATTGTAGCGTACAATAAATCTCAATATTTACCCTTCATTCTATTAAATGTGTGTGAGAGAGGGGGGGGGGGGGGGTTAGTGATCACCAGCTGGTCCTTCAGATGAGATACAATGGGGAATAGACTACAATATGCCCCTTAGAGTCTCTTTTCTCTATGTGGGTTTCTCAGGGTCTCTTTGTAGCCCGCGTACATGTATCTTGCCCCTGTTATAGGAAATAATGTTCTAGGCCAGTGGTTCACAGCATTTTCTTGCAGGGCCCTCTTTTTTTTAAGGAACCTCCTCCTAACGAACCCCCTCCCTATGTAAACACAGGTTAAGAATAAGAGCCAGCGCCCCCCTGGAATACCTTTGCTGCCGCCCAGTTTGGGAACCACTGTTCTAGGCACACATGGCCAGGTTGCCTCATGGCCACTTTGGATAGAAAATCTTCTTTCTATACAGGTTACATAAACACCTGAAATAATGTCTTATTATAATGCCTTCATTTTGGGTTTTTTGAGGTTCAACTTTAGGGCCATCAGATTGATCCAAGTAAAGTCCCGGGTTTATTGCATTTCCACTTTTTCATTGGAATTAAAGAGAGAGTCAGAAAGAAAACATCTTCTACTTCGCTCTCAGAACCCTGAGTATTTGGTGCATCTTTTTTGTGTATTTGTGCCGGTGTGAGGACTGACTGTCTCCGCAGGATGCTTCTCCAGATTTGCCTTTCTCATGCCGCTCCCCTCATCACGCCACATCTTGTTAGCACTTTGGT
This sequence comes from Ptychadena robeensis, assembly GCA_036250615.1. Classification (NCBI taxonomy): domain Eukaryota; kingdom Metazoa; phylum Chordata; class Amphibia; order Anura; family Ptychadenidae; genus Ptychadena; species Ptychadena robeensis. Next base: position 73,132,673 of record CM070040.1, read on the forward strand.
GTCTGTGTTTGCCATTCTCCTCACAATCTCACCTTCCTGCATGTTCCCTGCTCAGCTCTCTGCTGAATCCTGTCTTCTCCCCTTCTTATCTTCTCAGCACAGAACCTCTGTCACCTCCGAGACCGGCACCCTGAAATCTCACCTCATCAGCTTCTTCTGAGTTACAGAGGGGTGGAGAGGTGCACCATATGCAGTATAAAACCTCTGGGACGTGACCAGTAGAGATGGCTGAATTAAGTCAACTAGCTGACTTTGTGAGTTGATTGCAAAGCCTCTGAACATGGTATCATCACCAAATTGCTGGAGATGTAGAGAAGGGTTGGGAGAACATCAGAAAAAAAAGTTTTGCTCTAGCACATGTAGTATATGAATAAATTAAGTCAGACTTAAAATTTGACATTTTGACTTGACTTTGAACTTAATTTATGCAAAAACTATTTGTGTTAGAGCAATCCATTATTTATTGTAGTATACCCCAACTCTTCTCTACATCTCCAGCAAATTTACTGATGATACCATGTTCAGGGGCTTTGAAATTAACTCGAAATTTAAAGTTGAATTTGTGAAAAAAAATTTGACCATCTCTAGTGACCAGCACCTACAGTATTCATGGCTTCCTATCTCCAGCTAATTTCCAAACACTGGATAGATGGAATAACAAGCAGAGCTTTATAATGTTTATAGGAAAGGTTTATCTACAGTAACCGATAACTTAAGCTAGCCACACACGGTTCAATTTTGGTTCAATCGATGCTCGATTAGATCGAGGAATTCAATTGTCTAATCGAAAATCGATCCTTATCGCATCAACATACACCCCACATTGAGTTTGCGATTATGGTGAGATTCCGATTCAACAATATTACTAAAATCGTCGATTTTGGTCTGGAAACTATTGAAGTCAGATTGAAGTGGTCTATATTACTATATCGTATCTAATTGATCCAGGAGAAACACCACAAACATCCACGATTATAAAACGATTTTGACACAATCGACGATGATTTTCCAACATGTCCGATCAAAATTCCATAAATTTTTCTGCCTTCATCGAACAATTATCGTCGATCGTACCATGTGGGCATTTCTCGATTTCCGTTCAATCGATGAAAAAATTCATCTAATCGAGCATCGATTGAACCAAAATCAAACTATGTGTGGCTAGCTTTACCATTGACATAATAATAACATAACAACATCATTTAAGGAGTGAGGTGACAGGAAATCACAGTTGGAAAGGACCTGATGGACATGGAGTGGCTGGGGGAGCTATCTGTTCCCAGGCCTTCCTCCCACCACCGTTTGTTTCGGCGTGCGGCTAACCAGAGAGCAGAATTGCATGAGTTTACTCCACATGGGGACTGTGGGTCTCCATGGAAAGCATCGTCGGAGCTGGAGACACAGCAGTTATGTGTCTCCAGCTCCTCCAATATTGGCAGCAGCGTGATGACGTCACCTGGCTGCTGCAAGGAACCTCGAAGGGCTCCTATATTGAGCCGTGTGTTCCCTGCTTAATAATGTGAAGCCCATTGCTATTTTTCGGTTATGTATGGGATACATTACATCCCCAAAATAAAAAAAGGGGACATGGGCTTGGCATTGATTTACCATTCAATAAAGACTTTTTTATTGAATTTTCTGCAACTTGGTTTGATAAAATTTTCATATATTGATCCAGAGTGTCCTTTAAAAACCCCCTTAGTTTACACCTTGGAGAATAAACCTTCTCCAAGATAGGGATTGAATCTATCTATTTGATTTACCATTCGTTGGGTCCCAAATACCCTCATTTCATGGTTGACATATTTTGAAGCCATCCAAAATAACTAGTGATGGGGTGCCCATACTATTGCAGCTTGGTAGCTACTTTTAAAATGACCAATTCAAAATGACCTATTGAAAAAAAAATGTTAGACATATAGTTAATTATATATACTGAGTATACTTCATGGACTTTAAAGATGAGCAAAAAAAAAGAAATTCCATTGATAAATAAATGAAGTAAAAGAGGCAGGGCTCCACTACTCCCAGTGCATTTGTTATCTACCAGTAGATCACGATCTCCATCTTGGACCCCTATTTAATTTATTTTATTTAGTCCCTTTGAGTAGGCATGTGGTTGTATTTGCAGTTGTTCTTTCAATGTGGTGGTTGTGGAGTCCAACGTCTTTGCTGTTTGAATAACTATGTAATCTGTATTTTTCACAATCAATAAAATTGTAAAACCTTTTTTTTTTTTTTTTAGAAAATATATCTCACATTAACATATTACATTATACATTGCCTTGATGGGTTCCCTAAATTTTGGGAATGAATTGTTCCTACAACACTCTTCTGAACCTGATAACACTTTATTTTTCCAACCTTCTCTTCCAGATGAGATTTAAAATCACAGATACCTGGAAATGAAGTAGGTCAGATAAAGGATTAATGTGTCACTAACTTCACAGATCTCCCCGTCCCAGGCCCGCCATACTGTGAACTGAGGCTATTTGTTTGTTTGTACTCTTGTCACCGGCCAAAAGGATGGGCGGATTGTGATAGGAGGTATTCTGGAAGAAGGATAACAGTCCTGAAAGGCCAATAGGGGGGTGCCTTCAACAAACACAGGAAGAAAAATGCAAGGCCTTGTAACCTGAACCGCAGAGATAAGACCCTCCAGCTTTGCCCGGGACCTCCCAGGGAAGCCATTGAAATGGATGTGTGCTTTGGAAAAGGTGGAGGGAAGGCTCAGGAAGGTGAAACACTTTGAAATTCAGCTTCCCTTGCATCTCTTCTATCTCCTACCCTCCCCTCCCAGCATTGGAAACAAATGGCAGCTCCATATCTGCCATCTACCGGGGGTTTAGGAGGTATCTTCATTAGACTTGCATTGTTGGAAGGGCTTCTCTTTTGTTTCAGGCAAACCAAGAGGATCCTCTGCTAATTAAATTGTCTTTCTCTGCCCTTGGACGCAAGGACGGAGATAAATACACAGAGAATTCAGGCTACTCAGCAGGCTGGAGGGCAGTTTGGTGTTTTCATCGGACAGAAGATCTGATTGCATTGTGACCAGTTCAGCTTGGACATTCTTTGCCTGCTTAATGTATAGGAGAACGCTGATCGGCATTGAAGGCTGAAAATGCACCAACTGTGAAGTTTCAAAAGAAAAAATAAAGAACAGACCACAGTTTGAAGTCTAGGTTACACCCTTTATTGGCAAGACAAGAGATCGTCCATATTTGATTTTATCATCATGAGGTCAAATTCTAGTACCTACAGAGTTTAGAAAGCACACTTCTATAAATGGGGCTATTACCAAAAAAATGTCAAATAAAATGTTTACAAAAAATGTGCAATATTAACGCAGAAGGTCCAACCAAAAGCCCCACATACACCTTTCAATCACTCCATACAATTTCCCAACAGCTATGTAGTTCCGGGTCCTCCCTGATATAATGCATAGTGATTGGAAGGTATATATCACTGCTATGTAGTGCTGGGTCCTCCCTGATAGAATACATAGTGATTGGAAGGTATATATCACTGCGATGTAGTGCTGGGTCCTCCCTGATAGAATACATAGTGACTGGAATGTATATATTACTGCTATGTAGTGCTGGGGTCCTCCCTGATAGAATACATAGTAATTGGAAGGGTTAGAAAGGTCCTCATATTACATGGCTTTGGTAGGACAACAGTTTATTGTACAGAAATTGTATGGTCATATTGTAAGGTGTATGGGGGGGCTAAACGGAGTGGCTAGCCCCAGGCATTTTCACGGCAAATAAATAACGGTCAATGCGGTCTATTAAAAATTAGTTTAATTAATTATAATAAAAGTGTTTAACACAATCAATATTCCAAACAAATATCAGTCCATATAACATCAATCTGCCCAAATATTCTCAAATAACTATATTGACAGTTGCCGCAGTGGTCCCTCACTTCTGTTACCTTAGCCAACCTAGCTGGACAATTCCTACAGCCGCCTAATATTGTCACAACAACCAGAAGGCAGGGATCTATTAATATTGTAAAGGCCTACACACACATAGCGAGTGGGGGCCGACAGATGAGCGATGGAGTGCAGCGTAATGACACACATCTGTCAGCGGCAAAATCGTCCGTGTATCATTACGTGTATGGGGGCCTTAAATATCATGGGAATTTTCCCCTACATAGATGGCACCAGATCTCGCTTGTGCTTACACGCGACCTTCGGGGGTTCCGTCAGCTGGAGAGCAATGATCACTATGATGCCGGCATTGAAGAGGCGTGGAAGCCTAAGGCAACAGATGCATACCATATGAGAAGTAGATAGAATGATGGTTTTATGGTACAACTCTAGCTTTTTAAGTGAAATTAGGTGGTTTCCATTTTTGAGGGATCCATATAAAATGAAGGGAGGATAGTAATAGGCCAAGGATAGGTATTGAGAACCTAAAGGCTTGCTTCACACATATCCTCTTTACATTAATTTTCATGTGAAGAGGCCCATTGGATATAATGTGAATTTTTTGACATACAACATATTTGACCAATGTGTCTCAAAATGTATATTTTTTGGTCTTCCTAGAAGTCACTGTTTTGCCTTGCTTGTTTCATAGAAGGTCCTCTTTTCCTTAGTGGTAGATGCATATGAGTAATGGATTGAACGAGTGCTACTGAAGCTCACTCAATGCCTGGTAGCTTAGCCTAACTATCTTATTTGCTAAGGCTATGTTTTCACATCCACCGGGACTCTGTCCACTAAGAGTATTGCTTGGAGGGTGGTCTTGACGAAGCGCATTCGCTTACCTGCTCGGCGGATGCTGTATTCTCACAGCGCTGAGCCGCTCCGCCGATGCAGGGCTGAACGTAGTGGAGTAAGTTGAACCTCTACATGTCTGAACACAGCATCCGCCAAGCAGGTAAAGTTTACGTGCTCCGTCAGGAACCCCACCAAACAATGCGCGGAGGGGGTCCAGACGGACGTGGAAACCCCTCCCAAGAGTTACCTGCCAAGCTTTCTATAACCATACAATGACATGGTATTTCCAAGATCTGAATGATATATGTGACAACTTGAGCCAAGGATTGTCTACTATTATCCTCCTTGATGAACAATATGGGCAGATTGGATTTAGGTTATCTCTCTCTCTTACCAATCACCTAAACACAGCTCATATTTGAGTCTACCATTAATACTCTTGACCAACAATTGAGTAGATTGGATTTTGGTTATTTCTCTGAAGGTCTCTTTTACCAATAGGTATCACCTAAACGCAAATCATAATTACACAGGAGGTTCCCTGGTTGTACATTATAAATTCACCTTTTAATATGTCTGCATGTAAATGTCATCATCTGGGCAGAAATGAATATTCATGTTTATTCATGAAGGATTAATGGTCCCTTACTGCCATGAAACATGCCTAACTGCCGGGGTAGGTCATTTCAAAAAACAGCCCCGGTGACTATAAAATGATAAAAACGGATCTCAGAGATACTTCAAGTATATCAGTTTTATAAAAACGAATCAAAAAAAAAAACGGACCCCAAAGACACCATCTTCTTGGCGTTTGTAGGATTTCCCATGTTTGTATGGGCTGCTTGAGGTGTTCCAGGTATTTACGTAATTTATAAATATACAACAAAGTTCAGTATCCTCCTCTCAACTTTCTGTTGGAAGGATATTAGAGTGTAAGCTCTTTTAGTTGAAAATAACTGATCTAAATAGTATATCGTCATTCCTATAGTAATGGTGTGGCCTCCCACTAACCAGAATAATGAACTGCAGGGCTAATTTACATGTGCAGGGTCAGCACATGCAGAGTGCCAGGAGCGGGCGGGCACAGACGGGTGATTGGCACTCCTATGTCTCACACGTAATTCAGTGAAGGCAAGGGGCCCTATTCGAGCAGGCATGCTAAATTGACTGGGTGGACTTGTCCCCCCATGGCCCGCTCATAGCGCTGTATGTGTGGGCATCCTTAAAGTTTTCCTTGGTCATAAAAGTCCAAGAAGTACCCATTGCCCTGTCAATGATGTCCACATCATTTACCTTCCATTGATGGTGCGACAACTATACTGCACTGAAAGCAGAGTTGGTACTTTTTTAGTAGTGTTTGTTTCTCTACAGTTTCAGGGAATTCGCTCTTGTCTCTACTTTACAAGCTTCTTAGTACCGGGTCCCACCAAGTCCCGTCTATTGCTTTCTGCATTGGCAGAAATTGGACATTCTTTGTAGTGCCTAGAAAGGGAAAACTAGTGGAAATATTTTAAGGTACCAGATCCACGCATATAGTTTCCGTGCATAGAGCACCACGAGGTCCCCATGAGGTCCCTATGATTCATGACTTTTTGTATTTGCATAGACACATTTGGAAATCCAGTAACTTTCATTCCAATGGATGTATGAAGGTAGGAATGTAGCCATTACTAAAAGAACACAATACCGACAGTGAAGCATGGTGGTGGCAGCATTATTACTTGGGGCTGGTTTTCTTCCGTCACAATGTACCATGCTGATTGACTCATACCCAAAATGTACCATGTTGATTAATTAATGAACCAAAACGTGCCTTAACAAAGTATTGTTTTTTTCTTCCCTCCACCTAAAAGATTGACATTTTTTAGTTGAGTGGTACAGGTTATAGGTCACATTACAGAGGGAAAAAGTTCTGAAATGATTTATCTTTGTCTCATGTTTGTACAGCACAGGAACCTGACATTTGAAGTGTGTAGACTTTTTATATCCACTGTTGAAATCTCCACTTTTTAGCCCGAAGAAGGGACCAGAGACTTCCCAAAAGCTTATTTATGACTTCATTTAAGCTGGCCATACACGGGTCGATTCCTGTGCGATCGACGAACACACGGTGACACAACTAACCGAATAGATGCGCACCACTTTTGGCAATCGATCCCTGGCCGATACCGTTATGTCCAATCCTTGTTCGTTTTTCTATGGAGCGGGTGGGCTACGTTCGATCCCCTAAAGTGATCGGTGTATGGCAAGCTTAAGCCAATAAAGGGGATCACTAAAGCTGTACTTTTAAGACACTGAGTGTGTTAAAAGCTAGCCTGCAGCAGCACCTATAGGTGAAACTGGGAATTGCAGCCTGACTACTTAGATGTAATGGCGCTTTGTGAGCTGTTGTTTGACATAATGAAATACATAGTGATTGGAAGGTATATATCACTGCTATGTAGTGCTGGGTCCTCCAAATACATAGTAGTGGAAGGTAATATCACTGCTGTATGCTGGGTCCTCCCTGATAGATGCATATTGTTTGGACGGTATTAATCACTGCAATGTAGTGCTGGTCCTCCCTGATAAAACATAGTGATTGGAAGGTAATATACTGCTATGTATGCTGGTCCTCCTGATAGAATAAAGGACCCGCACTACATACAGTGATATTCCTTCCAACACTATTATTCTATCATGGAGGACCCGGCACTAATAGCATGATATTACCTTCCATATATGTACTTATATCAGGGAGACCCACACACAATAGCATGACTATACCTCCAATCACTATGTAATTCTATCAGGGGGACCAGGCCACATAGCAGTGATATAATCTCCACCATATGTTTCTTCAGGAGGACCCAGCACTACATCATATATATCTTCCAATCACTATGTATTCATATCAGGAGAACCGTACTACTAGCATGTTATATACTTCCATCACTATGTAATTCTAAAGGAGGCCGCTTTCACATAGTTGTTGGTAGATCTAATGGAAATTGTATGGAGTGATCTTAAGGTGTTTGGGGGGGCTTTAGAAAGCTCCTCATATTACATGGTTTTGGTAGAAGGAAAATGGATTGTACAGAACTTGTATGGCAAGATTGTAAGGTGTATGGGGGCTTTAAATATTCAAAATAAGTATAAACAGCAGTTTAACACTTTTACCATTCATCTCTGTATCTATAAAGCCCCTTCATACACCTGCAGATCCCTCCATACAACTTTCATGAGACCTACCAACAACTATGTAGTATAGTGACCTCCCTGATAGAATACATAGTGATTGGAAGATGTAGAAAGGTCCTCCTATTACATGGTTTTGGTAGAAGAAAAGTTGGTTGTACAGAAGTTGCATGGTAATTGTATGTGGTGAATGGGGGGCTTAAGCGTTGTTAAGAAATGAATTTTCAGTTCACAACATAAGGCAGAGAAGCTTGTTATCTATAATGTTAACAACCAGCAGGCATTTTTAAGCTGATACTATCCATGTTGTTGCCACTGGTGCACACGTGAACAATCCATTTTTCTGATCCTCGATCACGCATGTAGCGATCAGAAGTGTTAATAAAAATCAGATGTGCACAAGCCTTGTATTGTGTATTGATTATCCTGCAAATCACTTTTGAACCAATAAAACATCATTGGCATGCTCTCACCACACTCTGTACCAGAAATAACAGTCTTGGCTGGGCCTTCACTTTCACTCACACAGTTATTAATAAAGTTTGGTGATGAAGAACAATTGAAAAGTGACGGCTGTGCAGGCTGTTGGGGTCGGAATAGAAAACCCTGGGAGGAGAGGAGACGGGAATGTTCCCCTTTGCCAAAGGCTGTTGTGAATTAGCAGCTGTTTGCGGCTCGTCTCTTAGCAGCTCCATATTTACATTTCGGCAGGGAGGGGCAGAACAAAGGCTTTCAGCAAATGCCCCGCAGGCTCATTAGCTCGGGGAGTGGGTGTCATTCTCTGTGTCTGACTGAATACAAAACCCTCTGTCCATACTTTACATTGAATTGTTCTCTTTGGGCTGCCGTACAGACGCGTCTCCGTGGGGTCTGCGCATACTTCCCAATGTTCACACGTGAAAATGTCATATTACTCAAGACGACAGCTGAGCACATTTATACTAGATTTGTGATCGCAATTTTTTTTTTCAACTAGCGACTTTGCGAAGGAAAACCCCTGAAGATAGTGTCATCACAAAGTCAGCTAGTCCAAGATTATTGGCCATCTCTAAAGCCTGCCATACACCCACCGAGCGGTGGCCGATTTTGCAGCCGACCGATGGGCGTGCGCGTTCAGGGCCACCGATCAGGGGTGCCCACATGGGGCGACAGGGAGCTCGTCCGGCCAGAGACAGACATGTCCGATGTTCTCTGGCCGATGCCATTAACTTCAATGAAGACCGGTATCTTTATTGAAGCTAACGGCCGGCACACAAAGGGTGCCCGCCGATGCTTACAGCTCGGGGATGACGTCCTCACACTGCTTTCCAGAGCTGATCTTAGCAGCTCTGTCGGCCCCCACTCGGTGTGTGTGTGGGGGCCTTTAGGCAAAATTTACATTAGCAAGGTCGTTTTTTTTAAAGCTTTCTGTCGCTTTCAGAGAGTAGTGTGGTCATTAAACTACCCATTGACTTCAATGGTGAAGCTCTGAAAGAGCATAGCTTTTTTCACATATTTTTTTGTCTTTAAAAAAATGACCTGGGAGTGGCTATCCCACCTTTCCAGGCACTCTGCAGGGTCAGATGACCATTGAAGTCCCTCCTGTGGCTGCTTGAACGATCATCCCCCGGACGTTTTTCAGGCTTTAAAGCTAGAAACGTCTTTGCATCATTAACGCTTTCTGCCACCGGAGGGCGTCTGGGAAGCTTTAAACATGTCGTTCAAAAAACGACTGTAAATTTACCCTTATTGTGATAAAAGGGAAACATGCTGATAGCTAAGGCCTTGTTTACTTTATTGATGCTCCCTACGTTCATTAAATTGACTAATTGAATTTACGGCAAATATTAGGCAAAAAATGTGTGATATTTTTTGAATATGAATATTGCCTATGCTGCTCATCACTACTGTGGAGATGCGGTTCATTGTCTACTATGACTTATCTATCTCCAATATATGTTCTGCTTCCTTCCATGAAATTTAGGAAGGATAAACTCTGCGTTGAGAGCATACACAGGGTTAATGACTTCTCCATGTGATAGCGTTTAGGCCTTCCAATTGGCTACTTAGCTCCAAGCATTTTATCCCAGAAGGACATGTGTTCCCATATTAGAAAGACCCAGTTAGGTAGTAATGGAGAATAGAAACAGTCTCTATGGGTCAAGAGCACCTCAAGATCTTCAGCAGAGACCACAAGTGTTTCCACAGAATTGGACAACTGATTAGAACCCGGGGAGACATTTTTCCAAATTCTTTCCTCTGGTTATTGACATTCCCAGAACATTCCTCATTTCTTCCTGGAGAACCCATAGGGACCAGACTTCAGCTATGCATGGGCTGGATAGTCATAACCACAAACATGTGAACGACCTCCTCTGCTCCTTCATATACTGCAGCTGGTTACGGATGTCTGGACCGTGTCATCACCTACCATGGCGGTGTGGTTAGCATTCATGTGTTGCTGGTATGTTGGTTCCTGGACTGTGCACATCTTATCCTAGCTGTTGTCTATATACTATGTATATACAATATACTATATATAATATTCTATGTGTTTTACTGCCATTATTCTGCTCCTAATCTCTCTGTACCTTCCAGTGTTTCTTTGTCAATCCTTTCCTTAGAATATGTTTAAAACTGGCCATACACCTTTCGATCTCTCTGTCAGATTTTCTTTAGATCTACCAACAACTATGTAGTGCCGGGTCCTCTCTGATTGAACACAGGTAGACTTGATGGTTTAGAAAGTCCCTCATATTACATGGTTTTTGGTAAAACAAAAGGAGATCTAAAGGAAATCTGACAAATAAATCTAAAGGTGTATGGGGACCATTAGATGGTCCCTCATGTTTCTGTATGAACATTGACTTTCAATAATCAATACATATTCATTTGGTTATACTAAATATACGTGTTCAGGATGGACATTTTATTTAAAAAATAAACTATTATATAATACTTTATGGTGAACCTATAACCAGGATCGTAGCTCGTACAATATGAGGCTGAAAAACAACGGGAGCTCTTTATATGCGCCATGTCCATGTGTTTAAAGGGGGCAGGTTACAACAACATGCAGTTAGCGCTCCCTACACAAGGGTTCAATGTGGCTAAGTCACCCATTTGGTCCTCAAGGATGCGTAACGCTGCTGCTGACTCTGCTGCCTCTGCTGCTGACCACCTCAATGGGCACTTTACACTATCAGCAGCAGCAGCATCTTATCAGCAGCTGATAATTAGGCAATCACTGCTCAAAATGTAAAAAAAAATGTTCCTTACAGCAGAAGAGGTGATTTTCGGGATCTTCCCTCCCACTGTGTGATGTGCCCGCCGCGGCAAGCTTGTAAACAGCAGAGATGAAGTCTGTAGTCTCCTGTGAATTGGAATGCAACTTCACATCTGCACAATCTAACGTGATGTCATGGAAGCTCCATCTAGTGGCCGTTTTATAGAATTACAGCTCCATAGTCAGAATTAAGTATGGGCGGAACTGCTTCTCTCTGCCCTTAATAAATCTGGGAATGAGGAAGGTATGTACCTTGTCTTGTTATTCTGTAGCAGTTTTCACAGATGTAAACTGCTGAAAGGTGAGTATTATCAATGTAATGTATGTGTTTTTTTTATTTTGAGTATAGAACCACTTTAAAGGGATTGGGTTCAAACTAAATCAAATGTGGAGTGATTTAGGTTACATCTGAAGCACTAATGTTGTCATTCTCAGTGGTATTTAACCTCCTAGGCGGTTTGCCATGGCTATTGAGGTGGATTACAATTAAATCAGCTGAGATTTTGCACCCTCCCTCATCCCCCTACACATCACCGCCATCATTGTTGTCGTCTGGGATATGCTGTAAAAAGCGACGAAACCTCCCATTACAAGGAGGTAAATGGTGCGGCCCTCCCGTCATCAATGACATCATCAGGAGTCGATTGGGGTGTGCCTGCCAGAGAATATTTGGTGGTTGTAGAGAGATAAATCCCATGAAATAATCTTGTTGGGGTATTCCTGAATGAGTAATTAGTCAGCAATTAATCTCCTTCTTTTCTAGTCTATGAAAGAGATTTATTGTTCATGCATTCGGCTAAACTTCCACATTGCCCAATTGTACAAGTGATGGACGGATGTGGATCTGTAACTATCTTGAGGAGCAGCTCAGATTTGACAATTCAGATGTTGAAGACTTGGAATATAACAAAATATAGTTTATGAGGGTCCTAGTGCTGGATGGGCATTCGGTAATATTGACCATGTTTTGTAGATGAGGCAATGGCAGCTTATTGGTTAGCATGATTGACACATACCACATGTTTGACAAAGCCATTGTACTGTTTCAAAATTGTGTGAATCAAAATATGCCCCAGAGGCCCATCTTAACTTTATTTTAAACCTATAGGCAGGGGTGCACATAAGTGGTGCTCTGGTACTCAAAAGGGGCCAAAAACTATCTCTGCGTACCGGCATTATTGTTACGCAGCTCATATGTGTTTTAACAACTTGGAGGCGCTCCGTGTCTGGGCGGCCGCAGCTAAATGTTACATGTATACAGTTTATGTCACTTGGATAACCGCAGGGAAATATGAATAACTATGAAAGGTTGCAGTTAGGGGGGTGACATTGGGAATGTAAATTAATAATCACCAAAAAAGGATTTGACTTCTAAGGGAGTTGGAGATCTGGGGGATGAAAGTCATATGTAAGTGTAAAATCTGACAAGAGAAAAGCACTGTGTGACAGCTGGAATATGACTATGAAAGGTTGACATTTGGACAGCTGGTAGTCTCAGGGGTTAGTTACCAACTCAGAGAATTTCAGGGTTGCACTACTGAGGTATGAGATCTGGGGGTTCAAACGTGTTGTACTGTGAGAGTTACATGTGACCCAAAGCCAGCTGGTGACCTGTGGACGGAGACAGCTAATCAGAGGATCAATCAGGAACAGGGAGGTCCATCTGAAGCAGAGGACAGTGAGGGAGACCACATACATATGGGGTGAGTACCAAACACCATCTCCTGGTCTTCATATGAGGAGCTCACTAAAGAAGTTATGTGCACCCCTGATTATAGGCATAGATACTGCACACTTCCTATATTAGTATTAGTGTAAATAAAGGAATGTGCTACCACCTGTGTGTAGCTGGTACCAGATCTAGGCACCAGCTACACAAATAATGGCCTCGCAGGCAATCAGCCTCCTCTATATCTATGTAAATGAGGTCTGTTGAGTTTCCTTTAAGCGAGGCTGCACAATGTGGCGGCAGATCGGTGGCGCCGAGTGGTGTAGAGAAGGAGACAGGCCTGTCAGTGGATGTGAGAAAGAGGGAGCTCTTTGTGCAGCGTACAGAAGCTGAGAGCGAGCTCTAGCTCATCACCCGGACAAGGGATCAATAACTAATTTCACTGCAGCAGCACGAGTGCTTTTCCAATAATTGTAAGCCAGCAGCGGGGAATGAGGCTCGCAGCAGCTCCGCACCAACCTGCCTTCGATCAATCGGCGCACCCCTCCTGGGGCAGAGCAAAACTACCTTTTTCTTTGCCTCGGCCGCTCGGTTTTAGCACCCTCAGCTTGGTTAATGTCTAGAATTTATCCTGTCCTTTTATTAGAAGGCTGATTTGCAATCACAGCTTTTTTTTATCTGGAAGTATGAAGGTAAGCTGGTGGGTGTTTTACACCCCTTTGACATCCTGTAGGGTCTAGTGACACCCCTAACATGGGTGGGATGGAGGGCCAGATAAGCAGCAGAAATTCCTTTATATACATTTTTGTGTGGCGTTATATTAATGCTTTGCAGTGTTACTGACATTGAATGCCCCCAAAATACAGCGTACAAGGCTTGGTGCACTGTTTATCATGCATTTCCATACATTTTTGAATGCCTTAATAACGACCATATAATCAGGGGAGCACATCACTTTCTTAGTGAGCTTCTCAGATGAGTACCAGGAGATGGTGTTTGGTACTCACCCCATATGTAGGGTGGTCTTCATCACTGTCTCCCTCACTGTCCTCTGCATCAGCTTCCTTCATGGTAGGCTCTGCTGCAGATGGACCTCCCTGTTCCTGATTGATCCTCCGATTAGCTGACTCCATCCAC
>CM070040.1:73179652-73201261 GCA_036250615.1 Ptychadena robeensis
ATCTATCTATCTATCTATCTATCTATCTATCTATCATCTATCTATCTCATATCTATCTATTCCATATCTATCTATCAAACGTATTATTGTTTCATTCGATAATTTGTGTTCAATCTAATACATTTCAATTAACCAATTTCTTGTATAGTTGTACCAACTAAATTTAGTTCGGTCAAACGAAAATACAGTGTATGCATTTGATATAGGCACAATCGACATTCCTTAAAAATTTGAAACATCACGATCGAATCTATCGCCGATTGTGCAAAAATCTTTATGTGTATTCCCACCTTAAAACTATCTCTCTTCCTTTCTCATGTCACAGGATATAGTCACTAAGTTTGCAGTGACAACATTCACTTGGTGTTCTGAGGTTGGTATTCTTAGTGCTCTGAGGGGGCTGTAAAGGACAACTCCACTTAAAGTAATCTGGTCCTTCATCGTATATCCTGATTCTATGTAACCTCCACATATTTATATGTTGCTCCTCTATAATATATTACATCTCTACACGAAGAGATTTGTAGATTAGCCACCAAGGACAGGAATTAGCATCTACAACTTCTGCTGTGGCTGAACCATTGTATAACACTGCAGGAAGCAGGAGTCTGTGTGATGAGAATACATCTGCCGCCGTCTCCATTTATCTCCATATATTCTGCACATTGGAACAAGGTTGTATACCATTATCAGCAAATCATGTTCAGCATTTTACAAATTCAGACTTCTATTATTGTTGCTGTACAACTTTACCCCTAACAAAGGTTCTGTTATGTATGGTGCTCCTAGATTCAGAAGAAAAAAAATAAAGCGTCAGAGACACAGTCATTCATATATAAAGTGAATATACAGAATGTTCCAGCAGAGTGTGCACGACTGGACCATGCAGTATTCACTCTATATTCCTCCAGCCAAAAATGCCAGTGCAAGGAGGGAGGTCTTAGTTCAGCAGAATGAGGAGAGCTGCAACTGTAGCGTGTGTCTATATACTAGTCCAATTTCTAACACACTGACCAACTTATGGAGAGACACATTTTACAATCTGGCACTGACAACCCATGAGCAGCTATTTACATATAGGAGGAGAGATGAGTCTGTGTCACCTAATTTCTTCTATTGCAATGCAGAATGTTCATGTAAATACACAACTCATGCTATCTAAATAGTCTCAATTCACTTAGCTGGTTGGTCAGTGTGTTCAGAGTATGGGTACTGCTATTGCTTATACAGGTGAGATCTCTCACTTGGCAGTGGCATTTTAGCTTAGCTGGAGGGACTAGAACATATTTCAGCCTCCTGGGATGCAGCGCTACTGCTTCCAGGATGTTTGGGACAAAAAATAAAATAAATGTATAATTATTTGTTTACATATTCGGACCAATAGACGCACAGAGATGTTCCTATTGTTTTTAATGCTAAACAAGCACGTCTTATAGTCCCAAAAATATGGTAACTCTACAGGGAGTGCAGAATTATTAGGCAAATGAGTATTTTGACCACATCATCCTCATTTGATGTTGGGTGGGTCGCAATATAGTGCGGTATATACTAAACACCCCCATATACCGGTAATCATAAAATAACATTGTGGGGTGTGGGGTATAGGGGTTGTTTAGTATATCCTGCACTATATGGCGGCCCACCCTACATCAAATGAGTGAATGAGGCAGGATGGATGATTCACCCTCCCATTAAATGTTGCAATGCAAAAAATGCCCCACCCCCCCCACCCAACCTCTGGCCGCTCCCCGGCCCCACCCACGTGAATGGACATTCGACATTAACTGTAAAGGTTAATACCACTGACAGCGCTGCTGTCTGCCGCTGTGTTCCTCCTCTGTGTTGCATGACGTACAGGTGCGACACTTGTGGGCCGCCCACGAAGGGGGGTGCCGAACTGACATTCCGCCCCCACCCTCATCAAATGTGCCAAAGCCTTTTATGGCACCCCCTCTCACATTGAATACGAGCGGGGCGTGCCAGAAGGGTTTAACGAGTGATGGATGCGATGGATGCCGATCGGGCAGCCTTAGGGGGCGGCCACAAGTGCCGCATGCTGGGACGTCAGCAACACAGAGGAGGAACACAGCGGCAGGAGATCGGCGCAGCCGGGGACTGGCGGGGACACCACGGTAAGTAAAAAAAAAGGGCCCCTGTACTTCTGCATTCGGACAATAAGACGCACCCTGATTTCCCCCCCACTCTAGGAGGAAAAATTGCGTTCTTATGAGGTCGACAAAATGAAAATACGGTATGCCAAATATCGTGAATGTTTGAACTTGCCGATGCGCTCATCACATCTGAGAAAACAGCAGCCACTATAGTCAAATTGACGGAATGTTCAAAAAGTTTTGCACATAAGCTTTTATTTTGATTTCTTCTGAAACAAAGTTTTTCCCTAAACGTTATTTATTTTAGTTGATATGAAATATTTCCACTGTGTGGATTTAACTCAGCTGTTTACAGCACACTCTAGAGCTAAGCTGAACACATGCACACATAAAAGTATGTACTGTAACAACTTAAGGTCCCTATAGACTGGTCGAGACCCGCTTTTGACCTGATGAATACGGAGACGTGTGGTGATTTGATGGTCACAATGAGGTCTCAAACGATGAGCACCAACTTGCGAATCCCTATTCGATTACTGCGATCAGACAGACAGACTACTCAGATGCCCCCCAACCCGGAGTGCAAAACATGAAACGTGAGACGTCATCACGTTTGCACCTGGTGCATATGGGGCACCTTCAGTCAGCCGGCACCCTTTGTGTGCGGCCATAAGCTTCAATGTAGATGCCGGTCTTCATTGAAGCTTTATGGCATCGGCTTGCATCGGCCAGAGAATATCGGACATGTTGTTCTCTGGGCCGGCCGAGCTGTTGGGGCGACCAGGGATCTTCGCCCCATGTGGGCACATGCGAGAAGCGGCGATTTTTAAACTGGACCGCCGGCGACGAGCGAGCACGCCGTCCTGGAGGTAAAAAAAATCGTCCGCTTATTGCATGTGTTATGGCAGCCTTTAGTCCCCTGTAGGATTGCGCTTAATCGATTCCCTCTAAAGTGCCCCCCTACACGGGTCGGATTCGCACCGGATTCGGCACGAGCGATTCCGGGCGCGTGCACGCAACACGATCGTGCCGGAATCGTGATGCAGCCCACCTTGGTCCGAACGATCAGGTCCGATCGTTCAGAGGGATCAGAATAGGAGCCGACGGAGAGAACAAATGTGGTCTTTCTCATCCGATTTCTGACCGGATCAGGGGGAGTTGCCATTGTGAGGTGGACTCAGAGGTGGATCGCCACGGAATCGGGCCGGGAATCCGTTGGACAAGGTGGTATGCAGCAGCGATGGATATCTAATTGGCCGTATGATCACACCTGCGATCCCGGCAGGAATCGCCGGAATCGATCGGCATGATGAATTTGATTGGACCATGGAATCCGACACGTGGAGGCTAGCTTAAGAAAGGGTGGCGATTCCATTCGCCAAACAATCAATCCACCGGAACGCGCACAGGTGATCAGTTTTTAGGAACAAACTAACTAATCTCCAATGTATGGGGACCTTAACTGTCATTGCCATTAAATGTGAATTTTCAAAAAAAAATCTACACATCTGTTTACATACCAGGGATACCACAGTGGGGGGGGACAGGGACTTTAAGCCACCAAAGGAGTGGATGAGACTGCCATACACCTTTAGATCTATCTTCAGAGATCCTCACGCAAACTCATGTGGGTGTATGTTGATGCGATTAAGATCGCTTTTCGATTTTAGACGCTTGATCCTAGATCTAATCTGAGCTTCGATTGAACCAAAATTGAACCTCTTGTGTGGCTTAGCCCCCACTGATATGAAATAGAAGTGTAGACACAGGTACTCCAGGAATAGAGAACAATGGAATCCCGCGTTTTTGGGTGGATCACTGTGATGTCGCCACGACTCATAGTAGAGCTCACTGAGCTAGCAGGCAGAGGGGATGTGGTGCAGAACTCTCTGTCAATCTACCGGAGAAGAAAGAAGAACATGGCAGAGTCTATAGGAATGTGCCAAATTGGCCCCGGGGCATCGTTTAAACAACTTATTTCCTAGAGGTTATAAATAATATGAGGTCATCTGTCCTGACAGATACTAACAAAAAGGAATGCAATATTGTATGTAGTTAAAAACAACTTAATCGTTTATTTAAAAAAAGTATCTGGTTATCTGGGATTATAACCCAGACCCCAACCCAGTATTGGTCAGAGTTTGTTCTTAAAACAAAAAATGCGTGCCACACGGGATTGCGCAGAAACGATTATGCACTCTACCAACCTGCATAGTGATTCTGCATAGCTGTACGGCTATGTTTCCCAATCCGTCGGGACCCCCCTTCGCTAGTGTATTGATTGGCGGGGGGTCCAGACAGACAAATAACTGTACCTGATCGGGGATGCTGTTTCTCACGGCGCTGAAGCCGTTCTGCTGATGCAGGGGTTACGCAGTAAAGTTAAGTACCCATGCAGCGAGGGGGGGGGAGATGTCTGAACAGAGATCCATGAGTTGCAATTGTATGTGGATCTGCGAGATCACTGACACGCACTGTGATTAACGTAGGGGGTCCCAAAGGATCACAAAACGCTGCTGGAAACCCACCCCCTCCAAATTCGTTGAATCCTGCAGCAAGGGGGAGGGCGACTGGAGGGCGGACCCATAGACCTCATGTAATGGAGGGATTTAGCTTTTCCCGGCCCCAATTGCTGGTGTATCAATGTGAGAGGGAAAGGCGGCAGATACTCCAGTTATGGTGCATCTTTGTACAAAATGGGTGTGAAGCGGGCCCCTAACGCCAGGGAGGTTAAGTCCTTGATTTAAGAACTTCCTTAACATGCGCAACATTGGTCTCCCTTGTGTCTTCGTGCATTCTTACCATGTTACGCGTTAAACATAAGCATCTGTCGTGTCACGGATTGCACAGACATAGTAAGCTTACCATACACCTTTAGATCTCTCTGTCAGATATCCTGTAGATCTACCAACAACTATGTAGTGCCGGGTCCTCTGAGACTGAGCACAGGTAGACTTGAGGTTTAGAAAGTCCATTCTAGTACATGGTTTTGGTAACACAAAGGAGATATAAAGGAAATCTGGAAAGAGAAATCTATAAGGTGTATGGGGGGGCCTTATTCTAGCACTCAGCCATTCTTTATCTCAGGGTTTGTCCCCCTTCGTTCCTGGAGGGCAGATGATGACACCTTTTTAGTATTTCTTGAGCGAACAGCAGGAAATGAGTTAAGTGAGGCACTAAAGGTCACTCCCCACACACCTTACAATCTACCATAACCAATTTCATGTACCAAATCAACGTTCTTCTACCCAAAACCATAATATGAGGACCTTGCAACCCCCAATCACAACATCAAACCCAGCACACAACAAACCCCAATCACTATGTATTCATCAGGAGGACACCAGCACTAACATAGCCCAGCTGCATACTATACCTTCCAAATACAATATCCTATCATCAGGAAGGACCCCGCACAACAACATAGCAGTGATATATACCCTTCCAATACACTATGTATTCGATCAGGGAGGACACGGCAACCTACATAGCAGCGCATATATACCTTCACACTCACTAGCATTCTATCAGGAGAGACCCAGCACTACATACGCAGTGATATATACCTTCCCAATAACACTATGTATTCTATCGGGAGGACCCCCGGCACTACATAGCAGGATATATAACCTTCCAATCACTATGTATTCTACTACAGGCCGAGACCACCGGCACACTACAAACAGTGAACTATACCTTCCCAATCACATATGTATTCTATCAGGGAGGACCCGGCAACTACATAGCAGCGAATATATACCTCCACTCACACACCTCAAGGAACCCGGCCCTACATACGCAGTGATAAATAACTCCCAACACATGTACTTCTAATCAGGGAGGAACCACACGGACACATCAAGCAGTGATATACTACCTTCACAACACTAGTATTCATCCAGGGAGGACCCGGACTACATAGCAGGATAATATACCTTACAATCACTATGATCATCTACAGGGAGCGACCCGGCACTACATACAGCTGAATATAACCTTCACAATCACTATGTATTATATCAGGAGAGGCACATATATTACATACGTTGTTGAGAACTCAATGGACAATTGATGGATCATCTAAAGGTGTGTAGTGGGCTTCTTCAGATCCAGCATGCGGCCCTCGGGGACGACCTGGGTGTAGCTCACCCATAAAAACTAAACGGAAAATATACTCTGTTGTTATGGGGTGGCGACACCAGCTCTTCTCTGTGGAGTTTGGGTCACTAAGCCAAACTAAAATAAAAAAAGGGTTTAGATGTGCAGTAGGATGTAATGCATTTGTAGGTAAACATGTGTAACTGTAAACGCATGCAGAGCATGGTAAATACCCGTACACAGTAACTTATGGACATCAGCGAAGTAAAGGGTTTAAAGTGGACAAACGCGGTGGGGAAGGGGGAGCTTTCCGGTGACTCAGTTCTGTGACTCACAGGAATATTCTCGGTGATTGTCACCGGCTGCAGACAGGACGGTGCTCGGAGGATAAGGACGCTAAACCGGCGCTCGCGTTATGGAAGACGGAAGGCTTGTTAAAGGGAGGAACATGCCGGCGCCATAAAGGGGAACTCTGCCAAGTTCAATCTAAACATGGCATCACTTAAAAAGAAACCATTGATGAATACTGTTTGTTAAGGTCGCCCTAGGTTCATACACATGTACATACTTTCCTTACAGCTCCGAAGATCTCACCTTCTAGTTTGGATGGTTGTGTTATTATGAAATATAAAGTTTTTATTCACATCTGAACCAAACATAACTTTTATGTTTGTGAAACATCCCCAGAAACATCCCCAGAAATCTACTTGACAAATGATATGGGTAAACCCATTGGCCTTATCATGGAGCTTGGCCCAAACATGGAGGGTTTATCTAGTGAAGATGTTTTCTCTTGCAGGGCCCACGCGTTTCCACTCCTGCCATCTCCACAAGTATCTGGGGTCTAACATACTGGGTACCACGGAACACAAAAGAGGGAGAAGTATTCCAGGGGGGCGATGGTCCTCATTCTAACCTGTGTTTGAATAGGGAGGGGGGGGGGTGGGCTCGATAATGGTTCCTCAATAAAGAAAAGGGGGCCCTGCAAAGGAAAAGTTTGGGAACAACTGGACCTATATAAAAATATCAAACACATTGAAGTAAATATCTGTTTATTGCGTCGTGACTGTGGTGTCCCCATACATGAGAACAATTTATCGTTTGATTCTGAATGAATGATCGCTCGTCGTGTTCGTGGCAATCAATTGTTCAGGATCGAACACGGCCCACCCTGGTCGATCAAACAGGGAACCAACATGTGGTAAATCCCTGTGCGATTCGCCCATTACCATATTCCCCATCCAAAGGGAATAGATCACCAAAGTGGTGAGTATCAATTCCCATGCGATGGGTAGTTATCGATTGAGCAGTATTGAACCCTGTGTATGGGCAACCTAAGCGGGGTCAGACGCTCGAATTTGATGATCTCTGTCAGCTATCGGAGGAGCTGAGAGACGGCTCTGCTCTTCTTCTTTCATTGGGAAAGATTGGTCCAACTCAGAAAAACAGCAAGGGCCTCATATTATATGCCAGAAGATGGCCGTGAGTGCGCATGGCGCTCACAATGGCCATTCAATTGGTCCATATCTGCAGGTCTGTACCCTTGCATAATACTTTAATGTAGAGAGATGAACAAACAAGAAGAGTCAGCCATGTATGTATACCTATGCACCAAACCGGTTCCTCTGGGACTGCAGGAGGAGAGGACATAGTGAAGAGCCCAGGACAGCAGAAGAACCTGAATCTTGGATCTATAAATTGGGGGGCGATGAGGGTCTTGGTAAAGATGAAACAAAGAAGAGAATGGCTGGATAATTTCTAGAAATCTCCTGGTCTGACTTCCAGGTAAGTCGTATCCGGTACAGGGGGGGGCTACGCGCCGCGTCAGAACTTGCTGGAATCTATGGGAAGCATCAGAGACCTGATAGTCGCAGCTCCTGCATCTGGATCATGTTAGGGATTTCAGGGTATTTGGAACAGAACTAGTTCTCATTTCATAGTGGAATCTTTCTTCACTCCTCGCCATAGGGCTGATGATTGCACAGGACCACTGTCTCCAGCAGCAGGACCCGGGGGGGGGGGGGGGGGGGGGGGATTGGGCGGGGGTAAAATAGTTATGGGGACAAATTTCTATCTCACTTTTACTTTCCTAGGTGGATAACAAACAATAAAGTCCTGATATGAGAGAGGTTCAGGATGAAGCTTGCAAAAATGTGATATACTTAGGGAAGGGTCCACATGTGCTAAAATCCTGCGGCACAGTACACAAGCTGCCCATAGCGCAATGGAGCTTTGATAGGGCTGTTACACAGCCAGTTAGAGCTTCCCGATCCTGGGTTCGAGCCTCTGTACATTGATGTCGACGCAAGCCATCCATGTCCACAGTAACATAATGGAGGCTTGTCTGACATCAGCCGATCTAGCGCATAGTGGAGCCCTAGCCTAACAGTTTGTTACCACTAGTAATGCAATGACAAGCACAACCCGTACGGTATAGGACTCAACCGCCTACCGTCACCTCTTTTTTTCAGGTTCACTGGTCCTTACATGGTCTCCACTGGAGAAAGTGACGAGATTCACAATTACCACATTGGGTTGTTCTTGATACGTGACAGGAGAAATGTCCTGCAGGTGGGAAACAAGCTCATGAGGAAGGCGGCTTTAGTACAGGAGGGAAAACGTAAATGGTGTATTCCCCTGGGGGGTTGCGAAGGGTATCCGGGGGTGGGGGGCATTGGGCCCTCATCGGAACCTGTGTTTGAATAGGGAGGGGGTTGATCTGTTCCTAAAATTAGAAAAGGGGGACCCTGCAAGGAAAGCTTGGGAACCACTGGTGCCATGGAACTTTTTTACCTCCTGGGGTTTCGCCCAGCTCACTGCGGGGCTGGTTTTTTTCGTAAAACCATACAACATGGAAAAAAGCCTTCACCAGGAAGTCTGGCAGAGTTCTTCCCTCCCTCCCGTATTTCACAGTTCCTATAGGTTGCTAGTGTGGGGTGTGTGTTCCTTGTGTGTTCTTGTATATGCCTCTTGTTTTTTTTCATTCTTTGTTTGCCAGGTTGGTTCTTATCACAGCAGCGCGGGGTCCTGGCAGAGCCCAGGAAGACAGTATTGGAATAAACCGACATGGTGATTGTTCTGGTAGGAAGTCACCCTGCGAGGGAATTTGGGCTCTTACAAGGGTTGACCCACCAGTTGTTGGGTGTGTACTTGGTTGAAACAATTGGTTTTGAGAAGCAATTGTTAAAATAATGTTGTTAATAAGTCGTTAGTTATTCTTATTAAAGCTCTGCTCATAAACGTTGAAAATCAATGCCCTTGCCTTTTACCGAGTTATTTGGTGAGTGTAAAAGGGGGTGGGGGGCGCACGCCAATATGGGTGGATTAGAGCAGTGGTTCCCAAACTGGGGGTGTGAAGGTTACTGTTAAGGTATTTCAGGGGGGCGCGGGCCATCATTCTTAACATGTGTTGTGTTTGAATAGGGAGGGGGGGGGGGGGGGTTCGATAATGTCCCAAAATTAGGAAAATGGGGGCCTGCAAGGAAAGTTGGGCAACCTGGATTAGGGAATTAGAGAAGAAAGAAGATTCCCTAATCCAATAGTTGTGGTTGTTCTTGATTGGTGGTGCTCATTATACAGGATTTTGCCTTATACAGGCAGGTGACTAGATGACTGATGGTTCCTAAAGAGCGCCTGTTCACCCAAATCTATCCTCACGTCTCACAGCGCTGCAAAGACGGTATTGTTTCACTTGGACAAAAAATACCCCACCTATGTCAATGGGAATAATACATACACTGTGTGGGACCGGTTGGGAAACAAAACCATCACCATAAAGGGATGTGCAGAATTATTAGGCAAGTGGTATTTTTGAGAATAATTTTAGTATGGACCAACACACCATGTTCTCAATAACCCAAAAACTAATTAATCTCAAAGTGCATATTTTTGGAAAAGTAGTTTAGTTTGTTTTAGTTTTAGTATTTTAGGGGGATTATCGTTTGTGGTGCAGGTGACTATTACTGTGCATTAATTATTAGGCAACTTAAAAAAAAACTAATTTATTACCATTTCAATTATTTATTTTTAACAGTGGAACCAATCTAAATTCAAACATTCACAACTATACATTTCTGAACATTCAAAACAAAACAAAAAACAAATCAGTGACAATATGCCACCTTTCTTTGAAAGGACACTCAAAAGGACTGCCATCCATGGATTCTGTCATGTTTGATCTGTTCACCATCCACCATTGTGGCAGCAGCAACCACAGCTCCCAGGACACTGTTCAGGGACGGCTTGTACTGTTTGCCCTCCTTGTAAATCAAACATTTATGATGGGACCACAGGTTCTTCAATGGGGTCAGATCGGTGAACAAGGATGCCATGTCACTATGAGTTTTTCTTCTTTCACCTTCTTGCCAGCCACGTGTGGAGTACGTGGACACGTGTGATGGAGCATTGTACTGCATGAAAGTCATGTTTTTCTTGAAGGATGCAGACTTTCTTTGTACCACTGCTGAAGAAGGTTGTCTTCCAGAAACTGGCAGTCGGTAGGACTGGGAGTTGATGCTGGGACTCCATCCTGCAACCCGACAAGGCCCCACAAGCTCATCTTGATGATACCGCCCAAAATCCAGTACCTCCACCTCCACCGTGCTGGGTCTGAGGCGGACTGGAGGCTCTCTGCCCTTTACAATCCAGACACGTTTGACCCATCCATCTGGCCAATCAAGAATCACTCTTCATTTCATTCAGTCCATAAAACCTTAGAAAAGGGTTGTGAGATATTATTGACCCAGTCTTGACGTTTCAGTTGTGTGTCTTCTCAGTGGTGGTCGTCTTTCAGCCTTTATGTCTCGAGTATTGCACACCTTGTGCTTTTGGGCACCTCCAGTGATTGTTGCAGCTCTTGAATATGGCCCCAAACTGGTGGCAAGTGGCATCTTGGCGCTGCACGCTTGACTTTCTCAGTTCTGGGCAGTTATTTTGCGCCTTTGTTGTTCCACCGCGTCTCGGACCCTGTTGACTATTTGAAGGGAACGCTTGATTGTCGTGATCACGCTTTCAGAAGCCTTTGCGAATAATTTAAGAGTGCTGCATCCCTCGGCAGAATCTCACGATTTTTGACTTTTCTAAGCTGTCAAGTCCTTCTTTGACCCCATTTCGCCAAAGAAAAGAAAAGAGTTGCCTCCTAAAGAATTATGCACACCTAAATAGGGTGTGATGGTAAATAGACCACACCCCTTCCTCATTTACCGCATGACATCACCTCAATGCGTAATTGGCGAGTAGCTTCGAGGCTTATACAGCTTGGAGTAAGACAAAATTGCATAAAGAGGATCTGATTGTGGGCAAAATACTCATTTGCCCCATAATAATTCTGACACTCCCGGTAGAGTTACCATATTTTTGGGACTATCAAAGTGCTTGTTTAGCATTAAAAAACAATAGGAACATCTCTGTGCGTAAATTGGTCGAATATGTAAACAAAAATTAATTATAATTATTTAGTTTTGGTCCAAACATCATGGAAGCAGTGCGATGCTCCAGGAGGCTGAAATAGTATAGTCCCTCCAGCTAAGTAAAATGCCCACTGCCAAGTGAGCGATATCACCTGTATAAGCAATAGCAGTAGAACCCCATACTCTGAACACACTGACCAACCAGCTCTAAGTGAATTGAGACTATTTAGATAGCATGAGTTGTGTATGACATGAACATATGCATTGAAATAGGAAGAAATTAGGGGTGACACAGATCATCTCTCCCCTATATGTAAAAGAGCTTGCCTCCGGGTTGTCAGTTGCCAGATTGTAAAAATGGTCTCTCCATAAGTTGTGGTTCAGGGTGTTAGAAAATTGGACTAGCTTATAGACACACGCTACAGTTGCAGCTTCCTCATTTGCTCGAACTACGGACCTCCCTCCTTGCACTGGCCATTTTTGGCTGGAGGAATATAGAGTGAATCATGAATTGGTCATTCCGTGCACACTCTGCTGGAAACATTCTGTATATTCACTTTAATATGAATGACTGTGTCCTTGAAGACTTATTTTTTTCTTCTGAATCTAGGAGCACCATACAAACAGACCCTTTGTTAGGGTTAAAGTTGTACGCAACAATAATAGAAGCTATGAATTTTGTAAAATGCTGAACATGATTTGCTGATAATGGTATACAAACCTGTTCCAATGTGCAGAATATATGGAGATAAATGGAAGACGGCGGCAGAGGCAGTCAGATGTATTCTCATGACACAGACTCCTGCTTCCTTGCAGTGTTATACAATGGTTCAGCCAAGAAGAAGGTGTAGATTGCTAATCGTACTTGGTGGCTAATCTACAAAGCTCTTGTGTTGAGAGGAATATATAGTAGAGGACAAACATATAAATGTGGAGGTTACATAGAATCAGGATAGACGATATGAAGGCCCAGATTACTTTAAGTGGAGTTGTCTTTACAGCCCCCTCAGCAGCACTAAGAATTTTACCAACATCAGAACAACAGTGAATGTTGTCACTGCAAACGTAGTGACATACCTGTGACATGAGAACGGAAGAGAGATAGTTTTAAGGGGATACACCATAAAGATTTGCACAATCGGCCGATATGATTCGATCTTGATGTTTCAAAATTTTTAAAGGAATGTCGATTGTGCTATATCAACTGCATACACTGTATTTGTCGTTTGACCTGAACTAAAATGTCGTGGTACAACTATACAAGAATTGTAATTGAAATGTTTAGATTGAAAACAAAATTTCGAATGTGAAAACAATAATACGTTTGATAGATAGATATGGTAAAGATAGATATGAGATAGATAGATGATAGATAGCTAGATAGTAGATATATAGATAGATTAGAGAGATAGCTAGATAGATAGATCGATCGATAGATAGATAGATAGATAGATAGATAGATAGAAGATAGATAGTAGAAGATAGATAGATAGATATGGGATACGATAGATAGATAGATAGATAGATAGATAGATAGAATAGATAGATAGATTAGATAGATAGATAGATAGATAGATAGATAGATAGATAGATAGACTAGATAGATATGGGATGGATAGATGATATGGATAGATAGATAGATAGATAGATAGATGATAGATAGAGAGATCGATTAGATAGATAGAGAGTTAGATAGATCGCTAGATAGATGAGGATAGCTAGATCGCTAAGATAGATAGATATGGGATAGATAGATGATAGATAGTATAGATAGATAGATAGATGATAGGATAGATAGATAGATAGATAGATAGATAGATAGTATGGGATAGATAGATAGATAGATAGAAGATTAGATAGCATAGATAGATAGAAGATTAGATTAGGGGATAGATAGATGATAGATAGATAGATAGATAGATAGATAGATAGATAGGATAGATGATAGATAGATAGATAGATCGATAGATAGATGAAAATTTACCAACATGTCCAGATCAGCTTCGATTACGATGATATCGCTCAATGGTTGGTCAAACGAAACCTTTGTTCGGTTTTTGAGATTTTAGTTCAAATTATTACAAAAATCGATCTTTTTGAATCTATTCTTTTAGACCCGTGTATCCCACCTTTATGGAGAGGAGGGGTGAGCGGATAGACGGGGGGACCATGCTGCTTTACATCCTACATAGCAAATCACCAGCAAACTGGGCTGCTCATTTAGGGATCTGCCCATTGACAGCTGTATAGCCGGTTAGACTTATCGGTAGCAACCACAAACGTCGTATCAGTTGATGATGACTGAAAAGATTCTTGATTTTGTTACACCACAGACAAATGGTAACGTTACAGACTAACACCGCCATGATATTCAGCTAAAGTTCTGATTTTCTTGAAAAAAAGAAAAATGCAACAACATTAGCGCGTGTGTTTACGCGGCAGTCAACCCCGGGCGTTGTCTTCACCGGCAGCTGCGTTTTTTTTTTCTTTGCGTTGGTGTAATGGCCGGGTTTGCCCCTGGGGGGCACAAGATATTCCAGGGGTGGGGGGCCTCATTCTTAAACCTGTGTTTGAATAGGGAGGGGGGGTGGGGCTCGAAAATGTTCCTAAATAGAAAAGGGGGCCTGCAACGGAAAGGAAAAGTTTGGGAACCATGGTTGTAATGCATGTGTGGAACCGCCCCCGATCGCCGCCATAGAGAATGAGAATGGGCAAGGTTAAAAGATCGCGTTCCGTTCATGACTTATGGGCGCGATCGGCGTCCGCGATCAACCGCAACTGCCAAGTGGGACAAGAGCATTTAAAACTAATGGTAAGTGGGGACAAGCCACTCTGGGTACTTGTAAGAGCATGAGATGGAAGATGGTTTTGTACAGATCATCGTTGGCTGAGGCGATCTATTGTGATATTTCCGTCAGGATATTAATATTTACAACTAGGAAAGGGTCATATCAAGGTTAGGCTTTGTTTCCATTGCCGTTGGGACCCCTGCTAAGTGTTGTATACGCTTAGTGTAGGGGTCCCAAAACGTACAATGGAAAACAAGCCCTTAACCAGATTTTATCACATTTCAATGTCCAGTACAATGCCCATTGGTTCTTCCTTAGGCTACAAGTGTATACAGGGGCGGTCTGTCTGCCACTGGGCGATCACCCTATTCAGGGCGGAGGCGGGGTTAAGCCTGGGCACACATGGGTTTGATACACATTGAATCGACCCCCAACGACGCAATGCTGCTCTCAAGTGTTGGTTGCTCTATGGGGGGAATCGATATGCACCCTGTGCACATTGATTCCCCTTTAGATAGCAGTGTGGGACGGGGGTTGGACCGAGGTTCTGAAGCAAGCTGAGTACAAGTAAACTAGTTAAGCTGGGAGAGACACCACCCCTGCCCCTCTCAGTCACCACCACCCCAACTGAGCTCCTATCACCCACTGGATGAGATAGGGGGGCGACGCATGGGTGGCACAATGTTTTTTTATTTCTTTTTGTCACTTGTGCAACTACCATGGTTACTAAAATGCAACTGAGTGTATAATAAATTATAGTAGAAGCCAGCAAAAGAATTGAATGACTGCAAAGTGTACCAATATATGGAAAGAAATGCATGTCATAAATTCTAAAAACCCCAAATACCATGCAACCAAAAGGAATATTTTGGTTATCTATTTCCTTTTCTCTGATGTTTTCCATTTCCAAGTCATAGCTATATTATAAAACTTTGGGCGATTGTTTTTATAACTCTATGCTAATCATGGAATGACACACACAAATAAAAAATCACTAAAGTTTTTCACGCATTGTCTGCTAATCCACTCCGCATCTCTTCTGATTAGAATAGTGTACTACCAGAAAGTACAGAAGGAGTACGAGGGATAGAAGCCCAGCCCCAAGCCCAGCACCGCAGCGCGACAGAGTTAATAACAATAACACTGCTGGGGTCCATGGATTTCAGTACCCAAGCGTGAGCCCTCTATGGGCCCAAACAAGGCATGACGGAAGGTCTCATTCTACTAAACCCAAAGACCGTAAGCCCTTACACACCCTCCCGATCAGCTTTCTAAGGGGAAGGATAAGACCACAGCGCCACCATGGGCCAGGTACCGGGGGGACACTGCATGAGCATATACTGCATTCCGGACTAACTCGAAAATGGATTGCGCTATGCACAAGTGATCCAAAGTTTCTGGGTTTTGTACAATGGATGCCTACCAGGCGGCCTGAGGGACCCAGGGTCACATTTTTTAAACATTTCATCAAGAGTTGTAATGCTGTGAGTCATTGTACAGTTATCTGTTTTATGACTAGTGACTCAATAATGCAATGCAGCAACGGACCAAGACATAACCACACGTCCAGGGCCAGTCTGCGTGCTTGGGGATTGGCCCCTCAATGCATTTAAACCTTGATAAATAGATTGGGTCGACACTGTTTATACTCACAAGTGTCTATGACAAAGTAAACAAAGTTTTGGTTGAAACAAAGAAGAAGCCGGTTTTATATCCAGGGGAGCCACATTACTTTTTTAGTGAGCTTACTCAGATGAGTACCAGGCGAGGGTGTGCGGTAATCACCCCAAATGTAGGGTTGTCTTCACACTGTCCTCTGCGTCAGCCTCCTGACCTGGTAGAGTTATGCTGCCGAGGGACTCCCTGTTCCTGATTGATCCTCGCTAAGCGTCTCCATCCAAGGTCACCAAGCGGCTTTGGGTCACATGTAACTATAACAGTACAAAAAGTTTGAACCACCAGATTCATACGCAGTAGTGGGATACCCCCAGATCTCCTACCTCAGTAGGTTGACCCCCAAATCCATCTCAGTAGTACAACCCTGAATTTTCTGGGTTAGTAAACGACCCTGAGACTACGAAGTCCAAATGTCAACCTTCAGTCATAGTGGGGGGGTCCCCATCAGCAGATGAATGTGACTTTTACCATGAAAACTTACTACTGCCTAGTATACACAAGGAGATGATGGTGTTTCATTGCTGACAATGATTAGTCCCTGTCTATGGACTGAGTTTGTGATAGCAAAGTTCATGCAGCAAGCGGGCCTCTAAACTTGGGGGGGGGTTGTATGTTTCCATGCGTTGGGAGCCCCTTGTAAGCGTTACACGCTTAGCGGGCGGTCCCAACATAACAGATAGACTTACATGCCGGCGGACTGGTCTGTATTCATTGCGCTGAGCCGATCCGCCGGTGTAAGGCTGAACGTAGTCGAGTACGTTCAGCCTTTACCACCGGCGGATGTGGTAAAAACAGATCATCCGCCGTCAGGCTGAGTCTGTGCGGATACGCGGGGACCCCTGCTAAGGTATACGCGTCAGCAGAGGGGTCCCGACGTATAATGGTAACAAGCCTTAAAGATAGAACAGTCCTCTTAGATGTTATACATTTTGATAGAGTGCATCTTCTTGCTGCAGGCATATTTTTAGAAAGAGGGCCTTCATGCTGTGTATATTTTAAGAATCTTCACTAAAATGATGACGGTGTGTATCTGCCAGAACCCGCTGTAATGGTAAGTGGACCCAAACTCTGTTACTTAAGTTTAGCAATTGATTGATGGACTCTCACACCGGAGGTCATGGTCCACTGCTGTGTGGGCTGTAGATAATATGTATATTCGAAGTATAGATGAACGCTGACATTGCCGCTTATACGTGTAACAGGTGCTTGTAGAATCCGTAAGCTATGACATCCTCGATAGATTAAAAAGAAAAAAACAAGCAAAACCCTTTTCCCACCTAAGCACATCCTCTTCCATAAGCACAAGAAGTCTCCATGCGGCTGCCTCGGCAGAGATCACTCGGGAGTGGGGGGGCAAAGTAAATTGTTTTTAAACCAGTGTGGGATCACACCAAATGGTGTTCATAACACATTAATCCTGCACCAAACTGTAAAAGACAATGAAAATGCACTCCTACTGGCTCTGCAAAACATCCAGCTTCCCAGCAGGAAAAAGGTCTGGGCCTCACAATCCCTGTGAGCCCCCTTGTAACAGCTGCTCCAGTACCACAGGGCATGGGCCCCACACTCATTGTGTGCCCTTGTCTTATACTAAGAAGCTGTTGTCTCCAACTTCTATCAGCTATCACGGAGCTGTGTATCCAGTTCTATCAAGAACCCCTGACACACTTGTCTTGCTCCTTTTGTGAGACACCAACTGACTCCCTCACCTGGGCAAACATGTGTTTAACCTTTCAGGGGGACCCTGGTGGAATGGGAGGCCCACCCAATTGCATCCTCCTATCCCAGGTCGGGAGCCCGTAAACAAAAACAAAAACAAAAAAACACTCAGCATCCTAACAGTGTGGGCACATATTTCCTGGAATCCTTCCAGGGATACACCTTAACGGTCCAATTCACACAGTGACGATCACCAGTCTGTTAGAAAGAAGCGTGTAAACGATGGGGGGCGGATCAGAGAATGGATGGAGTTTGCATACAGACTGAGTTTGTAAAAAATGTAGAAGAAAAGGCCAGCGCAGTGGATCAGGTGGTTAGCAGTTGACTCATGCAGGGCTAGGGGGCCTAGGTTCCAAAATCAGGCTCAGCACTATCTGCAAGAGTGTGCATGTTCTCCTAGCTGTGTTTCCTCCCACACTCCAAAAGACATGCTGATATAAAGGCTAGTTATGACAACCACCCCCCATTCTTGGCAGGGAAAACACCCAATCATGTGTGACGAAATAAGTGATGTAATCGCTGTACATAATAGCGTAACCTAAAGCACACGTTTACATTTCCCCAGACCCTTTTAGTTAAATTCAACCATTCTGTAGAAAGAAATCCTGGAATGGCTCTAATGTAGGGTGTGCCACACCCGCCACTGTAAACATTCTAGGGGGTCGTTAAAGGCTCCAGAGACCCTACTAAAGCATTGAAAATAACCAACTTTATGTACACCCCCCAAGAAACATCTAGTATCTGGAGAGGAGGAGGGGGTGAGCGAGTGAGGTCGAACCGGAACACAGAGGGGAAGCTGACCATTCAATCCACCCTTTAGATTACGGATTGGAAGAGATACCTATAAAAACCATATTTTCCATGAAATGGGGGATAATGTAACTCGCAGAGGTTGATGAATCTCCATAGGAAAACGCATTATTTGTAAGCAAGGATGGGGAATGTGTGGCGGTGTCCTGGTGAGATCTCCCAGCTTGGCATAGTGCCATAAATATTATCATGGGTGTTTTGGACGCTTACAATTTGGTAAACGTGCTGAGAGTGAACATGTCCCCCATATATGCGTAACATGTTCCCATGGCACGCAAGTTATACATCTTCATGTGTACATGGCTACTGTCGGTTATAAGGAGGGGGCTGTCTCATCTAACCCAGTGAGAGGTTTGGTCAGCTCTGGGTGTCACTCCTCCCCAGGGAGGAAAATGGAAAGAAGGGTTGGTTTTAAAAGCATCCCCCATTGTCTTCTGCTTGTCTTGGAATTCTTGGTATCAACCTCTGAAGTTCTTTTGTTTTGTCTGTCTTGGATTGCCTGAAAACCCGTCATTCGCACATCTCCGAAGGGGACCGTGGATTCAATATTTGGGCTCATTTCTAAGGACCCTTCACCGGTAAATTTTTGCTCCTCAAGATGGTTCTCTTTTTCTGGTTTTTTTTTAACCCCGTTTATTTTACTATTGAAAATCTCTGGTCCTGGTTAGTTTTGTTACATTTTCTTTAATATTTTTATGGCAGGATTTTATCTTTGAAAATAAATTATTTTCATCATTTCAGTCTGCCATCTTTCTGAATGGGACCCACAAAAGAAATCTAAGCTACTGGAGAGACGCTACCCTCGTGATAGATATGTTATTTCTAGACTTTGTTATTTTGAATTAAATTTTTTCTCCCACAGGCGAGTTAGTTAGGAGAGTCTCTCTGGCTCATTTTCCAGACTGGTGGCAGTGACTACGAGAGATATACATATACAATAACCGAGAATTGCATGGAGCTTGATAGTTGTATTTGCACATTCAACATCCCCGACAACCAATCGTTTTTCCATTTTTGCCTGTCACAGTGAGGAAGACAAGTCCCGAGGCTCCCAGTGGCTGGGGGACCCGGGACTGCGACTGTGACAGAAGTGTCAAGGAGACTGATTGCTGTGGTGGGGGATGTTGTTGAAACAGGCTTCCTGGACCATCTCAATGCTCCCCCATCATCCCGATATGGCCAGCTACAAAAACAGTCCAACTTCTGTCTTCATTGTCTCAATATTCAGACAAAAAAGATCCATTCAACAAAACACCCCCCTCCCCACATTTTTATAATGGACAAAACCTCACACAGACCCCACAAAACTGTGGTTGGATAGGCTGCCTAACTAGAGAAAACCATCCTACATTTTGTGAAATGGGTCTGCCCATACAAGACCCCCACCAGTGTCTTCCATAGCCTGGTTCCCTGACAGACCCAACCTTTGTCGTAAAATATGACCAGAGGCAACCATAAATCCTCGTCTTCCTATCTGCTATTCCATACAGACCCCGACACATAATGTTCTCAAATATGAACATGATTAACAAAATCATACCAGATGTTATACCCCAGGGTCCTCTATTTGCAGCATGTCACATTCCCTCCATCCTTCCTGTATCCTACCGCGTGTGTTCCTCCAGGGATAATGGTTGTACTTGGCGGACTTGTAATCCCGTCAATGGCGTAAAAGCTAAACCCTTCTTTTGGCTAAGACCTATTATGGGGGTATACTCTCACATTCTTCTTGTTTCCGGCCGCTACTGTAATTTGTGGATAAGGAAGGGGGTGTTTACAAGCACTAAGTTATGATGAAATGGCACATAAGTGAAAGTTCTTGATGCCCGGTTGGCTGATTATCTTCTTAAGAAGTTTGGTAACTGACATTAGAATATGTCCAATCAATGGATTAGTTTCAAAACCACATTAGGGGGGTTTCCCAATGTTTGTGTGATCTGTCGGGACCCCCTAGTTAGCTCAGTGCTTGGCGGGGGATCCCAAAAGATCACAGACACTTTAGATGGCTGCGGGTGGCTGGGCAGACATCCGTCGATGCAGGGGTGGTATAAATGTACCCTCGCACCATCCCAGACTGCTATCTTTTGGAACTTTTAAAAAAAAGTCTAAAAACCCCCACCTTTCAGTGGGCTATCCCATTCCTCACCCTAACATCACCACCCTGCAGTCCCCCCCCCCCACTCTATGTATAACTTGGCCCCAATTCTTAGACTGAAGCCAGTACGTGGCAGGGTCCCTCTATCCTTTCCTGTGTCATACTGTATACCGGGTGTACTGTGTTGGATCTCTTCTCTAATGACTGTGACCGCGGGGTCCTTGCTGGGATATATAAATAAATGTAATATATAATACTAATATCTGTTAACCCCGGCATCGGCGAAAGTATCAGCCAACATGGAACCGTCGGCCGTGGTACCAACTGGGGGGCACAAAGGGTTCCAGGGGGGGTTGCCTTCATCGAACCTGTGTTGAATCTGGGGAGGGGTCGATATGTTCCACAGTGCACACGGGGCGCCTGCAAGGAAAGTTTGGGCACAGGGCGGTAGGGGGTATGATGGATGTGGACAAACATACATACTCCATCCATCCGCAGATCCGGTCTCTACTACCACCCCCACGATAGCCGGTATCAGCATGAGTTTGCGTTTGGTTCCACCCGTTTCTCAAAGGAGGAGGGGCCTTATGATTCTGGTCTTGGAAATATGATATTGGGCCCAGTTGTGTGTGCTTGTCATGTATGTCTGGTATTCAAGTACTTTCATATCCTGGAAACCACGGGGCATCACCCCATATCCTCACACCCAGCAATGCATGTTTAGTGACCTTGCCAACAAAGACCCGACACCGTGCCGGCTATGACCACATCTGAGTACTGCCTTTTAAATGGGATGAGAGGGAGTATGGGGTGGGGGGGACAAATATTACATTGGTCTTGTAACTAGGCTCTATTTAGAAACACGTCTCGGAGGTTCATTTACTTGCACTGTCCGCACCTGC
>CM070040.1:73208635-73219939 GCA_036250615.1 Ptychadena robeensis
TCCTAAATAGAAAAGGGGGGCCCTGCAAGGAAAGTTTGGGAACCAATGGTGTAATGCATGTTGGTGTAACCGCCCCCGATCGCGCCCATAGAGAATGAATGGGCAAGGTTAAAAATCGCGTCCGTTCATGACTATGGGCGCGATCGGCCGTCCGCTATCAACCGCAACTGCCCAAGTGGGGACAAGGTCATTTAAAATAATGGAAGTGGGGACAAGCCACTCTGGTTACTTGTAAGAGGCATGAGATGGAAGATGGTCTGTGTACAGATAATAGTTGGCTGAGGCGATCTATTGTGATTATTTCAGTCAGATATTTAACTATTTACAAATAGTAAAGGGTCATATCACTGTTAGGCTTTGTTTCCATTGCGTTGGGACCCCTGCTAAGTGTATACGCTTAGTGTAGGGGTCCCAACGTACAATGGAAACAAGCCCTTAAACCAGATTTTATTCACATTTCAATGTCAAGTACAATGCACTTGTTCTTCCTTATGTACAAGTGTATACAGGGGCGGTCCTGTCTGCCACCCTGGGCGATCACCCCCTATTCAGGGGGAGGCTGGGGGTTAAGCTGGGCACACATGGGTTGATACACATTGAATCGACCCACAATCGACCGCAATGCTGCTCTCAAGTGTTGGTTGATCTACTGGGGGGAATCGATATGCACCTCTGTGCACATTGATTCCCTTTTAGATAGCAGTGTTGGACGGGGTTGGACCGAGGTTCTGCAGCAGCTGAGTACACTAGTTAAGCTGTGAGAGACACCCCCCCTGCCCCTCTTCAGTCACCACCACCCAAACTGAGCTCCTCTCACCCACTGGATGATATAGGGGGGCGACAGCATGGGTAGGCACAATTGTTTTTTTTATTCTTTTTTGTCACCTTGTGCAACTACCCATGTTACCTAAAACTGCCACTGAGTGTATATCAATTATAGTAGAAGCCAGCAAAAGAATTGAATGACTGCAAGCTGTCCACATATATGAAAGAAATGCATGTCACTAAATTCTAAACAAATACATGTAACCAATAAGGAATATTTTGGTTCTCTTTCCTTTTCTCTTATGTTTTCCCATTTCAGTATCATAGCTATATAAACTTTGGGCGATTGTTTTATAACTCTATGCTCATCATGGACTGACACACACAAATAAAAATCCCCTAAAGTTTTTTCACGCATTGTCTTTAATCCACTCCGCATCTCTTCTGCTAGAATAGTGTATATCCAGAAATAAGAAGGAGTACGAGGGATAGAAGCCCAGCCACGCAGCGACAGAGTTAATCACAATAACACTGCTGAGGTCCCTGGATTTTCAGTACCCCCAGTGAGCACTCTATGGGCCCAACAAGGCATGAAGAAGTGTCACTTCTACTAAACCCTAAAAGACCAGCTCAGCCCTAACACATCCCGATCAGCTTTCTAAGGGAAAGACAACAGCGCCACCATGTGGCCGGTACCGGCACTGCATGCAGCATATACTTCATTCCGGATCTAACTCTAAAGAATGGATTGCGCTATGCACAAGTGATTCCAAAGTTTCTGGTATTTGTACAATGGATGCTACCAGGCGGCCGAGGGACCCAGGGTCACATTTTTTAACATTCATCAAGAGTTGTAAGCTGTGAAGTCATGTACAGTTATTGTTTTATGACTAGTGACTCAATACTGCAATGCAGCAACGGCACCCAGACATAACCACACGTCCATGGACAGTCTGCGTGCTGGGGATTGGCACCTCAATGCATTTCACCCTTGATAAATAGATTTGGTCGACACTGTTTATACTCACACGTGTCTTTATGACAAAGTAAAAAGTTTTGGTGAAAAAAAGAAGCCGGTATTATATCCAGGGGAGCACATACTTTTTTAGTGAGCTCCTCAGATGAGTACCAGGAGATGGTGTTCGGTACTCACCCCAAATGTAGGGTTGTCTTCATCACTGTCCTCTGCGTCAGCCTCCTGCATGGTAGATTCTGCTGCAGATGGACCTCCCTGTTCCTGATTGATCCTCCGATTAGCTGTCTCCATCCACAGGTCACCAGCTGGCTTTGGGTCACATGTAACTCTCACAGTACAACAAGTTTGAACCCCCAGATCTCATACCTCAGTAGTGTGACCCCCCAGATCTCATACCTCAGTAGTGTGACCCCCCAGATCTCATACCTCAGTAGTACAACCCTGACATTTTCTGGGTTAGTAACTGACCCCTGAGACTACCAGAAGTCCAAATGTCAACCTTTCAGTCATATTTTTGGGGTCCCCATCAGCAGAATGGAATGTGACTTTTAACATGTAAAACATTACTACTGCTTAGTATACACAAGGAGGAGAATGGGGTTCATTGCTGACACTGATTAGTCCCTGTCTAGGTACTGAGTTTGTGATAGCAAAGGTTCATGCAGCAAGCGGGCTCTAACTATGGCTATGTTTCCATTGCGTTGGGACCCCTCTGCTAAGCGTACACGCTTAGCGGGAGGTCCCAACATAACAGATAGACTTACCTGCTCGGCGGACTGGTCTGTCTTCATTGCGCTGAGCCGATCCGCCGGTGTAAGGCTGAACGTAGTCGAGTACGTTCAGCCTTTACACCGGCGGATGTGTAAACAGATCATCCGCCGTCAGGCTGAGTCTGTGGGATACGTCGGGACCCCTGCTAAGCGTATACGCTTAGCATAGGGGTCCCGACGTATAATGGTAACAAGCCTTAAAGATAGACACGTCCTCTTTATATGCTTATACATTATAGAGTGCATCCTTCTTGCTGCAGAGCATTTATTTTTAGAAAGAGGGCTTCATGCTGTATTATTTATAAGAATATCTCACTAAAATGATGACGGTGTGTATCTGCCAGAACCTCGCTGTAATGGTAACGTGGACCCAAACTCTGTACTTAAGTTTACAATTGATTGATGGACTCACACCGGAGTGTCATGTCTCACTGCTGTGTTGGCTGTATATAATATACGTATATTAGAATGTATAGATGAACGCTGACATTGCCGCTATACGTGTACAAGGTGCTGTATATCCGTCAGCTACTGACCATCCTCGTAGATTAAAAAGAAAAAACATAGCAAAACCCTTTCCACTAATCACATCCTCTTCCATAAGCACAAGCAGTCTCCATGGCGCTGCCTCGGCAGTAGATCA
Organism: Ptychadena robeensis; assembly: GCA_036250615.1. Taxonomy (NCBI): domain Eukaryota; kingdom Metazoa; phylum Chordata; class Amphibia; order Anura; family Ptychadenidae; genus Ptychadena; species Ptychadena robeensis. The sequence goes on from CM070040.1 coordinate 73,211,790, forward strand.
CTCGAGAGTGGGGCAAAATTAAATGTTTTTAACCAGTGTGGGGATCACACTCAAATGGGTGTTCATAACACATTAATCCATGCAAACTGTAAAGACAATGAAAAATGCCACTCCTCCTGGCTCTGCAAACATCCAGCTTCCCAGCAGGAACAGGTCTGGGCCTCACACTCCCTGTGAGCCCCCTGTAACAGCTGCTCCAGTACCACAGGCCTGGGCCCCACACTCCTTGTGTGCCCCTTGTCTATACTCAGAAGCTGTGTCTCCAACTTCTATCAGCTATCAGGAGCTGTGTCTCCAGCTTCTATCAAGCACCCCCTGACACACTTGTCTCTGCTCCTTTTGTGGAGACACACCTGCTCCACTCACCTGCAAACAGGTGTTTAACCCTTTCAGGGGACCCTGGTGGAATAGGGAGGCCCACCCAATTGCATCCTCCCTATCCCAGAGTCGGGGAGCCCCGTAACAAAAACAAAACAAAACACTCAGCATCCTAACAGTGCTGGGCAAATTATTCCTGGACTCCTTCCAGGATACCACCTAACGGTCCATTCACACAGTGACAGATCACCAGTCTGTAGAGAAGCGTGTACACAGAGGGGGCATCAGATGAATGGAGTTTGCATCAGACTGAGTTGTAAAAATGTAGAAGAAAGGCAGCGCAGTGGATCAGGTGGTTAGCAGTCTGATCATGCAGGGCTAGGGGGCCTAGGTTCAAATCCAGGCCTCAGCACTATCTGCAAAGAGTGTGCATGTTCTCCCTATGTCTGTGTTTCCTCCCACACTCCAAAGACATGCTGATAAAGGCTAGTCTGACAACACCCCAACTTCCTTTGCAGGAAAACCCCAATCCCTGTGTGACGAATAATTGATGTAATCGCTGTACATATATATCGTAACCTAAGCCACGTTACATTTCCCCAGACCCTTCATAGTTAAATTCAACCATTCTGTAGAAATCCTGGAATGGCTCTAATGTCAGGTTGTGCACACCTGTGTAAACATCTAGGGGGTCGTAAATGCTCAGAGACCCTACTTCAAAGCATTGAAATAACCCACTTTATTACACCCCCCAATAAACCATCTAGTATCTGGAGAGGAGGGAGGGGGTGAGCGAGTGAGGTCGAACAGGGAACACAGAGAAAGCTGACCTTTCATCCACCCTTTAGATTACGGATTGAAGAGATTACCTATAAAACCATATTTCCATGCATGGGGGATACTGGTAACTCGCAGAGGTGACTCTCCATAGGAAAACGCATATTTGTAAGCAAGGATGGAATGTGTGCGGTGTTCCTGGGCTGAGATCTCCAGATTGGCATCGTGGCATAACATATTCTATTCATGTTTTGGACTCTAAAAATGTGGTAAACCGTGCTGAGAGTGATACTGTCCCCCATAGTCATGGTCACATGTTTCAACCTCTGGCACGTGTATACATATTTCATGTGTACATGGTCTATCTGTCCTGTCTAAGGAGGGGGCCTGTCTTCATTAACCCAGCTGTGAGATGGTTTGAGTCAAAGCTCCGGCTTGTCAATCTCCTCCCCAGGGAGGAAGAAGGGTTAACAAGCATCCCCCCATTTGTCTTATGTCTTGTCCTTGGAATTCTTGGTCCTCAAACATCTTGAACGTCGTTTGTTTTGTATCCTGTTGCTTGGATTGGTCCTCGATCCTGAACCCGTCATTGCAGCTCCAGAAGTGGAAGGCGTGGATTACAATATCGCTTGACTCCATTTTCTAAGGGACCCATTCACCGGTAAATTTTTGCTCCTCAGATACGGTTATCCTTTTTCCTGTTTGTATTTGAAACCCCGTTTAATTATTTACTTATGAAAAAGTCTCTGTTGCCTTGTTAGTTATTGGTTACATTTTTCTGTTAATATTTTTGATGCAGTGATTTATCTTTTAAAATAATACATTATTTTAATCCATTTCACAGTCTGCATCTGGTTACTGAACTGACCCACAACAGAATCTAAGCTACTGGTACAGAGACACGCTACCTAGTGATTGAGATATTGATTTCATTCGAGATTTTTATTGTGAATTAACATTTTTCTCCAGCACAGGGATTAGTTAGTTAGTAGAGACGTTCTGGCTCATTTTCCCAGGACTGGTGGACAGTTGATACCAGGAGAGACTATACATATACAATCAGCCGAGATCATTGCATGGAGATTGAATAGTCGTAGTTGCATTTCACATCCCCGCCAACCAATCGGTTTTCCATTTTTGGTCCTGTTCACAGTGAGGAAGACAGTCACGCGAGGGCTCCCAGTGGCTGGGACCACTGCGACTGTGCAGAAGTGTCAAGGAGACTGATTGCTGCTGGTGGGGGTTTGTGACACCCTGGCTTCCTGGACCATCTCAATGCTCCCCATCATCCGATATGGCCAGCCTCAAACAGATCCCAACTTCTGTCTTCATTGTCTACATATTCAGCCAACAGATCCTTAACAACACCCCCCCTCCCCCATTTTTTATAATGACAAACCTCACACAGACCCCCAAAACCTGTGTTTGTATATGGCCTGCCTCACAGAGAAACCATCCTAATTTTGTGAAATGGTCTGCCCATACAGACCCCCACCCTTGTCTTCCATATGGCCTGTCCCTGCAGAACCCCACCTTTGTCTTCAAATATGACCAGAGGCACCCATACTCCCATCCTGTCTTCCTATCTGCTCTTCCTATACAGACCCCGACCTATGTTCTCAAATATAACATGATCTACACATACTCATACCCAGATTATACCCCATTGTTCCTCTATTTGCAGCATTTCACATTCCCTCACATCCTTCCTGTCTCCCTACCCGCTTAGTGTTCCTCCAGGATAATGGTCTCCTGTGGCGGACTTGTAATCCCGTAATGGCGTAAACCAGCTAAACCCTTCTTTTGGATAAGAAGATATTATGGGGGTCTCTCTCACACTCTCTTCTTGTTTCACTTGCCTATATGTAATTTTTGGATAAGGAAGGCGGTTGTTTACAATCCACTAAGTTATGATAAATTCAACTTAATGTGAAAGTTCTTGATCGCCTGTTTCTTCTTATCTTCTTCAAAGTTTTGGTAACTCTGACATTAGAAATGTCAACAACTGGATTAGTTTCAACACATTTAGGGGGGTTTCCACAATGTTGTGTGATCTGTCGGGACCCCCTATGTTAAGCTCAGTGCTTGGCGGGGATCCCAACAGATCACATACACTTTAGCTGGCCTGCGGTTGCTGTGTTCAGACATCCGTCGATGCAGGGGTAAATGTACCCTCGCCCCATCAGACTTGCTCCTACTTTTGGCACTTTTAAAAAAAAGTCCTAAAAACCCACCTCTTCAGTCTGGCCTATCCATCTTCTCACCCCTAACATCACCACCATGCCAGTCCCCCCCCCCCCACCTATTGTATACCTTGTTCCCCAACTTATTAGATTGTAAGCCCGTCCGGGCAGGGTCCTCTACTCCTCCTGTGTCATACCTGTACCTGTGTGTTATACTGTGTTGTATCTCCTCTCTAATGTATTGTACAGCGCTGCGTAATATGCTGGCGCTATATAAATAAATGTTAATAATAATAATAATAATAGGTTAACCCCTGCATCGGCAGAAGTCTCAGCAACATGAGAACACGTAGGGCAGTGGTTACCAAACTGGGGGGCACAAAGGTGTTCCAGGGGGGTGCTGCCTCATCCTAACCTGTGTTTGAATAGGGAGGGGGGCTCGATTATGTTCCTAAATTGAAAAGGGGTGCCCTGCAAGGAAAGTTTGGGAACCACTGGCGTAGGGGGTCCTGATGGATGTGGAAACATACCCTTACTCCATCCATCCGCAGCTCCCGGTTCTACTACCACCACCCACCAGCTATGGTATCAGCATGGAGTTTGCGTGTCAACCAGTTTTTCTCAACTGTATGGAAGGGGAATTCGATTATGAGCTCCTTTGGGAAATATGGACTGATGGGAACAGTTGTGTGTGCTGTAATGTATGTCTGGGCTATATAAAGATAATTCACATATCCATAGGAAACCAACGGGATCACCACATATCCTCACACCCAGCAATGCATGTTTAGTGAACTCTGCAAACTGAGCGCCCGCACCACCAGCATGCCGGCTACTGACAACAATCCTGAGTAATGAATTTGATACATGGAATGAGAGAGTATTGACAAACTCATTACATGGTGTCTTTTAACTAGGCCTCTATTTAGAAAAAAGTCTCCGGAGGTAATTAATTGCAATGTCCAGCACAGCAGTTTGTCTTGGTTCACTGAGCATTCAAAGTCAAGCCCTTAATCCCAGAGGTTTACAAGTATTTCTGGCAGCACTAAACCTCCCGACCCACAATGCACTTCTACCTAAACTCAGAAAGTCTTCAAAGGGGAATTGCCCATTAGGAAAGAGCGGTGAATGCAAACGTGATGTATTTATTGTTCCTGTTTGTTAATGCGGACATTAGGTAGGAGAAATGTATGGGACTGTCAATATGGTCCAAGCTAGGTCCGACCTATACCTGTGTTTAGCAGCCAGTGAGCTGTACATCGGACGTCCCAGATCAATCGCTAAGTCTGCACGAGGGAAAGAACTGAAGATAATTTATGAAATGTGGGACGGGGGTGGGAAGGTTGGGGTGGAAATGCCTAAATTATAATGGGCGTCTTCTAGTCAGGTGATTGGGTAGACGTGATCCAAATGACTGCAGCTTCTAGTGCACACTGTGAGAAGCCCATAATGTGCACAGTAAGAAACGCCAGTCTCCACAATTATATTACTGTCTGATATCCTTTCCCATTAAAGTAGGAGTAAATGCCAACATGCCAATATTCAATAAAGAAAAAAGAGCACTGTGGGGAGGGGGGCATCCTTCCAACTTAAAGTGGACCTACCACCAGAAATCTATGTTTTCATGAATGGTGCTAGAAGTGCTAATAATAGGAAGAAATGCAGTGAAAAAAACTCAAAAACTTTCCTGTAATGACCATTTTAGGAAGCTTTTCTCACTTCCGGTTTAACTTTAGGCAGAGAAATCGGCAGCATGTCACAGGAAGCTTTGATTTCTCAGTGATCTGCTTTGAAAATTCCCATAGAAGATCACTGAACGCCCCCCAGTGGCCACCCGCGATATTGCACCCCCAGTTTCATGTGTTGCCTTCAGCGAACCAGGAAGTGAGGGGAGCTGTGTGGTAATCTTGTTAAATTGCTCATTACAGGAACGTTTTTGAGTTTTTTACTGAATCCCCCCTGTTATTGGCACTTTTAGTGCCATTCATAAAAACATAGATTTCTGGTGGTAGGTCCACTTTAAGTTGGCGGGAGACACAAATAAATCATACATGTTCAATAAAAAAAGTTTTAAAGAGATAGTGCCCCCCCCCTCTTAGTCAACCCCTTTTTCTTTCTTCATCCCCTCTCTCTTCTATGTTCCTCTTGACAAAGTTCTTTAAAACCTTATATTTACTCGGTTTTTTGATGACTCAAAGATACTATGTTCACATTTACGATGTTTATTTGACGCTTCCTTTTTAATCCACTCCCCATTCGCAATAAGAGACTTATCTCTTATCATCGCTGGTTTTTGTGGTTTGTTTAAGGGGTAGAGTGGGTGGGGGGTTACACATGGGTTAAAAGTTATAGCAACAGTATCTGTTTACTTTTTTTTTGTATTTGTTTACATTGAAATATACGTATCAATCTGTATGACTGTTTGTACAACCTTGTTTATACTAATAAAAACTTAAATGATTAAAGAGATAGTGCAATAAGATATGATATCGCAATTTCCACGGTCTCTCAACTTCACAATCGATGAATTGAACGATCGATCGGGAAGATCTCGGTGTAGTGTGTGGTGATGATGCGCAGTCCCTCAGAAATAATGTCACAGGAGTCGTTCTTAGATCGGGTCTGTATGCTGCCTTTCTCTAGATGGCAGGCCTCGTTTATTAAAACATATAATATGACCAATAGGGAAACAGGTTATGGTATGAGGTGATTGGTTAAGGTCTGAAACCTCATCTCACACACATGTTATGGAGGTGGAGGCATAACCTGCTGGACAGGTTCTGGCTCCCTAAAGAGACAAAGACCCTTCCCCGGGTAATACATATGTAAATGTTTTAGGCTGTCTTTTGCTTAAGGAGTTGGTGAAATTTGACATTAACCTTGTGGGGGCTTGAGCAGAGTTTGTTAACTAGCTGGGATCAGGCAGACTCTCCTTTTCTCTGCGAGCCCGCTGCAGGCTCCGGCGTCGCCTCTTCCCCGTCACTGACCGGGGGTGGTGGTGCCATAGACCTCCATTATAATGGAGGGGTGTTGCTTTCCTGGCCCACACCACTGGCGTCATCAATGATGAACTTAATTTATGCAAAAACTACATGTGCTAAATGGAATAATATTTTTTTTTAATGTTCCCACAACCCTTCTCTACATCTCCAGCACTTTTATTGATACCATGCTCAGGGAATTTACAACTCACAAAATCAGCTAGTTGAAATAACTTGACCATCTCTCTCAATCCCACTCTGCTGTTGCAGTCTGCTTTATTTACCCATATCACTCTTTTAAAAAACACAGTAAGGAGTAGGCTCCACTGCGTTTGGTCAAAGATGCTGTAAAGAAAAACATGTTTGAGGGCTTTGGATGCATTTTTTTTTTTTTAGTCCATTGATGTTAATGCAATAAAAAACGTGACACAACTGTGTCCAATCTGTGTTTGGGACACAGACTGAGACACAGCTTAGAAAACGCAGTAAACTATGATTTTTTTTCACGCCCCGCGTCTGTGGTGACTGACCCTTTCAGGGCAATGGGAGCAGTTTGGTCGCGTCTAAAAAACTAGCCGAAACCGCCCTACTGGAGTCTCCCGGAAAACAAGTACAGCGCCCATTGGTAAACAATTATATATGTAATGTGCGCAAACCGCGCCCAATGCGTTTCTGGAAACAGTTTGCTAAGGGAAAGTATAGGACGTGGTATTGCTGATATGGCGATTGCACATCCTAAACTCTCTGAAACAGGGCCCAAACAACGGGCAAATGTGTCCATGACGGTTTCTGGGGCTGCCTAGTATAGACCCAGCCTAAATGCGCAGAATGCCCAGAGGGCTAATAGACTAATAGTTAATGAGATGGTGGAATATTAGAATGCACATGCATGCCAATTGTACGCAGACTGAAATTAAGCCAATCAAGCGCAGCAGCTGCTGAGTTTCAGTCTGCATACATTTGCATACTAATACCTAAATCTCATTGGCCATAGTATTTCTAGTGCTGAGTGTGGTAGTCTGACATCGGCCCCCCATACCCCACAATGCAGGTCTATATAGCTATAAATAAGTAATGAGAAGAGCGCTGGTAGAGGGAGGGATAGTGTACTACCCTGAGCACTTCACACTAGCAGTGGTTTAGCAGTCCTGCTACATTAAATTTTTTTACAAGAATGAGGTCAGCTGACTACCTGAATATACTGAATAACCAGGTGATTCCATCAATGGATGTTTTCTTCCCTGATGACACGGGCATATTCCAAGGTGACTATGCCAGGATTCATCAGGCTCAGATTGTGAAAGAGTGGTTCAGGGAGCATGAGACATTATTGTCACACAAGGATTGGCCACCACAGAGTCCAGATTTTAATCCCATTGAAATTCTGTGGGATGTGCTGGAGAAGGCTCAGACTCTACCATCATCAATGCAAGATCTTGGTGAAAAATGAATACAACACTGGATGGAAACAAATCTTGTGACATTGCAGAAGCTTATCCAAACAATGCCACAGCGCAATCAAAGCTAAAGGCGTCCCACGAAATATAAGAGCATTTGGTGGTGACTTTTTTGGACAGGCAGTGTATATGAACATACTGTGTATATTACTGTATATTGTGGGGGTTCCGCTGCAAACGGTGATCCCAATGAGGCGACACAGACAATCCTTTCCTTTAGGGCCCCTGCCCGTGTTTATTTGCAAATACTCAAAACAAAAGCTTGCCCTCGCAGGGGGTATGGGCAATGCAACCACAGTCTTTAAGAAAATAAATTAGGTCCACAGCCTCCTGGCTTCCACACAAGACATAAACCTGTTCTTTTCAGAGCAGAGACTGTCTTAAGGCCCCCATACACCTTACAATCTTTCCATACAATTTCTGTACAATCAACT
>CM070040.1:73259440-73273455 GCA_036250615.1 Ptychadena robeensis
CCTGTGTACACACCCAGCTCCATACAGACATGGTATGATGTGTCTGGTGTGAAGGATCTCCAGTGTCCTGTATAGAGCCCCAACCTCACCCTACCCCATATTGTGTATCTTATTTTTGCTTTGACCCCTTAGTCCACTTTAATTGATTTCTTGTTTGGCAGGACATTTAACGGACATCCACCTTGTAGACTTCTTGAAGCGCTGCAAATCCGGCCTACGGCCCAATGGCATCATAGTCATCAAGGACAACATGGCCACAGAAGGTGTGATCATGGACGACGTGGATAGCAGCATCTGCAGGGACCTGGAGGTGGTATTCAGACTCGTCAGACAAGCCGGCCTCGCTGTCCTCGCCCAAGAAAGACAGGAGAACTTTCCCGACGAAATCTATCACGTCTACTCCTTTGCCATGAGATAAAAGAAAACGTCTGTATGTCGAGTCGTAAACCAAGACCAGCCGTAGACTTCTTTTTATGCCAACACTTGCCAAGGAGCTTGTTTGTTAAGCATGCCGAGTATTATAAACTGGAATACAGGAGTCAGGGATCCTATGATGGGCTATAGCATTGGCTATGGTGGGCGCCATCTTGTTCCGGGGAAGGATACCTGTGATGTCAATGGTGACCAATGAGAGACACAGGCCCGGTGATGTCACTTTTTAGATATTTAAAAAAAAAAAAAGTTTGCCAAATCACACAATCTAAATTATTGAAAAGCAAAATAAACATTTTTAGACGTGATGCCAAGTTCTGCTGTGTTGATGAGCTTCTGGTAGGTAAAAATGAATGACCAGCTTTCTAAACCACAGTGGCTCTACAGCCAAACAGGTTCTTGTGTGGGGTTCGCAGTGTTGCTGTGTTTCCCCGAAAATAAGACACTGTCTTATATTAACCTCCCTAGCGCACCGCCTGTACCGCACCGTTTTTAACAGTGTGGTACAGGCAATGCCAGCAGTGTACAAGGTACACTGCCTGCCATTTCCTCCCTCTCCACACAGCCACTGTCATTCATGACACCAGCTGGGAGGGCTGGAAAGCAGAGGCCCCTCCATTAACATGGAGGTCTATGGCACTGCTCACCCTCGCCCCCTTCCGCGTCACCGCAACGCGATCAGTGAAGCCGTAGCAGCAGCATCGCCGTAGCTTTCCGGGGATATGCAGCTTTCATGGGAGCCCAGCTCATCCAGAGTTTGTTCTTCACACAAACGGACGAGATGGGCTCGTCATGAACACTAAGGAGGTTAATTGTAGGAGCAAAAAAATGCACTAAGGCTTATTTTCGGGTAGGTCTTATTTTAATAATAAGTTATTTAACTTCCTTAGCATTGCACAGAGGACTGAATTTCTGTACTAAATCAGAACTGTGCGTTTCATGTAAAATTAGTTTGATGTATTATATAATACAGCCGTGTAAATTATTATTTTTTTAATCACCAGCAGACTTATATTGGGGGGGAAACGCTGTTAGAAATTAGGAAAATGTGGTCCTTTTTTTAGGGATTATCTTTTCTTGGCCCCTTTGAACCATATAGGAGGCTAAACTGTAGTATGATATGGTTAAAAGACAAAGAAAGGATCATCCTCCACAAAGACAGAGCAACCACATCCTGGCAAGGTTGTTCTAATTCTTCAGTCATTGTCTTCAGATTCTGATCGGTTCCTGTATCGGTGATCATGTGATGTAAGGGAAGCTGTTCTCAATAAGTGCGCTTCAATAATGATTTGACTCGTGTTTTGGAGATGGACTGAGACTTTTCAGAGGTCCACCTTAAAACCCTAAGGACCCCCATACACCTTTAGATTTCTCTGTCAGATATGCTTTAGATCTCCTTTTTGTTTTACCAAAACCATGTAATATGAGCTTTCCTAAACCTTCCAATCACTATGTATTCTATCAGGGAGGACCTGGCACTACATAGCCGTGATATATACCTTCCAATCACTATGTATTCCATCAGGGAGGACCCGGCACTACATAGCAGTGATATATACCTTCCAATCACTATGTATTCTATCAGGGAGGACCCGGCACTACATAGTGGTTGGTAAATCTAATGAAATTTGTATGGAGTGATCTAAAGGTGTATGTGGGGGCTTTGTCTACCTGTAAGACCATCCATAGCCATTGCATGTATTGCCACGTGATCCTGCGATGGAACCATCTACCTCAAAACCCAAAAAGTGATTAGTGCAAAAAGCTCAGTGCATAGTAACAAGAACTATTAGGTGAATTTTACAAATGTCTCCCCAGCCCATGACTTTTTTTTGGGGGGGTTGAATAAAAAAAAAACCAATTACCATTGTTGGGCGTGTTTGGACAGTAAAGCTAGCCATACACATGCCGATCAGCAGCCGATTTTTAACCTGACCTAGCGTCTGTTTCCCTGCCTACATTGCCATTGATGACGCCAGCGACCTGTAGAGAGTAGGAGGGAGGGCAGGAAAATACTGTGTATACTGCGATCGCCTGTACCTTGCCGTTAAAAACTGAGCGCTAGGGAGGTTAAAAGGGCCTTTTGTTCCATAGGGTCAGTTGCCAACCAATCTAATTGCAGAAGTCAAGTTTAAGGACATGGCTTGGTTTTTATAGTTACCGAAGGCTTTTTTCAGAAAGGTCAATAAATGATATCAAAGTAAAGCCGTCTCAGTTTGTGACTTATCTTAAAGTGGTTCCGCAGAGTAAAAAGTAAACAAAGATTTGACTTACCCCCCCCCCCCTTTCTGGTACACGGTGCCGCCATGTGTACTGAAGATGGGCATCACAAAGTCAGTGTATACACAGTGGAAGAAAAAGAAAGTGATTGCATATGTATTCACCCATTTAACCTCCTGGGTGTTATTGATCTTGGATCATCGGCAGTCCATGATCCTGCAGCGCTTCTGCATAGCTTTTCTGGCCCCGTGTCTTTGGCTTCAGCGCCATTGACCTCCATGTTAATGGAGGGGGGGGGCACTTTCCTCCCTCACACGCCGGAGTGTCTAATTGACACCGGTGGTGTGTAGTGTGCCAGGAGTATAAAATGGCCCGCAACGCCCAGGAGGTTATTAGTTATGGCGTAAACTGTTGAGATTTGGTTGGCAGAGTGCTGTACCAGTCACAGCCTTATGGGATGGTAGAGGAATGATCTTGCTTGCAGTTTGGCACGCTACACATGGAAAATGTCAGACAGAAGCACATTTTTATGATTCCAAATTCAGCTTTCTGGCCAACAGACTAAAAGCCATATCTGCAAGAAGGAGGGAAAAAAACGGCAACTTACCTCATTTTCTGTTCCAGGTGCATCTTGTCAACATACAATGGAAAAAGTAACTTAATAGGACTGATTAATAACCTGAGCTTTTTGAGTGTTGCTCGTGGCAAGTATGCGGACCCCACAAACTACCTCAGAGCTACACTCTGCCATACTCACCTCGGCAAGCCCGCGGACCTTCTCCCAGGTGACGGGGTGGTGCCACTCGACCTTGAATTTAAACTCCCTAGCGGTATTGCGCTGTTTTCATTAACAAAGGCGCCTCCTCTTCTGCAGCGATCGGTGGGCCCAGAGCTCAGGCGGGTAAGCCCAATCCCGGATTTACAAAATAAACGTTGTCCGGAGGTGCATTGCTTTTTTTCTTATCTTATATACCCGGCGTAATGTGAAGTGTGCCAGGTGACCAATGCCCAGAGGGTTAAAATTTTTGGATTTCAGACACACCTGCATCCTTTGTATTTGTTACCATAGTTAAGAAGGTCTTTATGATGCGGGATATCTCAGGAAAGGATCGGTAAGTATCACATATTCCATGGAAGACGCAGCAATCCAGAGAGAGAAAACATTTAATGGTGTTATTATGTGATGGTGTAAGATTCTATCAATCTGTCTGTCAGGGTTGCTGTCCTATGTGAGCAATGCCCAGGTGGCCACCATGGTACCAGAACTATGTACAGTGGACCCTTGAGTTACACCTGGGTTGACTTAAGACAAATTTAAAGGTTGCCATACACGGGTCGTTGCCCATGAGATGGATCAGCCTTAGAACACAGAGTGATAACTTAAATCACGCTGAGCCCGATAATGGCTGAACTCGGGGTGCAGCACTACTGCGTCATCAAGCTCAGCCAATGCTTTGCATGTTGACCCGTGGTCCATATCCAAAGCAATGGACATCAAATGTGATTTACGATCATGTCCAATAACCCTGTCTTCGTGCAGTATTGATTGATCTCCTTTGAAGACAGGTGGTCGCATTTGATATGCTGTAGATAAATGGCCGTGAACGTGCAATGCGCTTGAAGCAGCCATCAATTTAACACTTATCTATGCGTGTATGGGCACCTTAAGTTACAATCAAAATTTTGGTTTTAACTTGCAACCAAAATCTTGACTTACAACCAGATATACGGCCTAGGTTAAAATGTGTGTAAACGAATACCTGGGATGTCCCAGAAGCATTTGTAAGCTCGACTGAGCCCAGATACACATCTGAGGACTTGAAGAGCATCAAAATGGCTCAACAAATGCTAGAAAAGGCAGTGATCATGTGACCAATCTAATAAGTCCAGTGTGTCATAATGGACCATCTTCTCGCCAATCTACAGACTCTTCCAAGGAGAAAAAGAAAGGACACCCCCAGATTTGCGATGTTCTTATAGAAGGGGACTCTCCTTCCCAACAATAACCACCTTCCATTCCATCTTCTCTTCCTAAGACAAACACGTCACGTCAGGCTCGGCACACTAACTTTTTGGTGAGAACACCAGGAAAATGATGGGTGTTGCTGGTAAATTACACAGTCCAGTAGAAGAGATCGGTCCCATTGGAGGAAGCACCCACCATCTTTATTTGATTCTGTCCTAATGCAAGCTTTAATGAAATCCCAGCTCTGGGTTATTGAACATGACTCTCCCACAAGAGAACCTACCTATAATCAACACACAGAGTGGCCAGCAGAAAATGATGGGTTTATTAGACAACGGTGTCTCCCTGTATGGAGTATGGTTGGAGTCGTGACACATGCAATGACAGCGGACTGGCTTCTGAAATGGGCGAGACTTCAATTAACAAATAAATTACTGAACAAACACACAAGAGACGTACAACACTTATGTTGTGTCACCAAAACATCTGAGGCAACCTGCCTGAAATGCATGCTGGGACTTGGAAGTTCACAGGTTGCTGACGCTTGGCATGGAATCCTTCAAAACCAGTTCTCTTGACAGAAGACCCAACGGTTCTATAAATCGTCCTCAAAGGCAGCAGTGGGGTGAATTAGGAGGTACCATTTCAACCGGTCTGGAAGAGGAAGAGCCTTCACCTTTACGTCCACAGGCCACGGCCTGAGCCTCTGGCGGATGAAGACCCTACACAAGTGCTTAAGAGAAGGAGGTGACTGCTCCAGCTGTTTCAGGGAATGGTATAAGGCAGTCACTCTGTCGGCATGAACTCCGCAGCTGGCTGAGTTCAACTCATAGTTCCTTGGCAAGGAGATGAGCGGAGACTGGGCAATCATGAGGTCCAGCACGCTTTCAGCTTTGTTCAGCAGTTCCAGAGGGTCGCAGTCCTCACAGCTGCTCAGGTAGGTACACAACCTGTCAAACACGATGTGAAAGCCGGACCAGCAGGAAGGTCCGTGTTGAGAGCAGTTGTAAGAGGCGCCAGATTCCAGGAGAAAACGCAGTAGAGAAAAGTGGAGTTTGAAGCTCTTGAGGCACGTGTGAGTGAGGGACTCGTGGGATGGACACTCACTGGGGTCAGCTCCATGGGCCATGAGGAGCCGAGTGACCCGGAAACAGAAGTGATTGATCAGCTTGGCCTCTTCTTTGTCGGATCCTACGGTCTCTCCTAACAGGAAGATTATACTGGAGAAGACGGTGTCAAAGTCCTTGGTGGTGGCCTTCACGTCAGCACCTGGGAAAGAGAAACGCGTTAGGACGACAGTCTATTATTTATTTTATTCATCACTATTGAGAGAACACATTTCAAAGCCTCCACCTCAGACACAGCTTTCTATATTCCATGCTCATAATCCCTTCCAGCTTGTAGGGACACTGAGCAGTATCAACGTCTGTGATTGGAAACTGGACTACCTGGAGGACCCACAAACCTCATGGGTCCTTGGTGGAATATTAACGCTTCAAGCGGTTATCCAGAGTGTGGCTCAGGGTTGACTTTAATGAGCCTAATTTATAACCCCAAGTTACACTCTGCATGACTTGCCTGCTCCAGCCGTGCTGTCCTACAGCGTCGGCATCACACTGGGTCCATCTCTTTAATGTCGGTGGATGTGGAGGCGTGCCTTTGGCATATGCCTGTATTGTATATCATGCATAGGTGTCCTGGGTCATCACATGCCCGTTGTCATTAAAGACGCCAGTAATGTGCAGGGGGGTGGGAAATACAAACTGATAATTGGTTTGTATTTTCCGTACCACCTTAGGACACTCTCTTCCAAATTAATTAGACCATCGGGGGTTTAACCTCCCTGGTGGTATGCCTGCAATGCGCAGTTTTTCACGATGCAATATCTGCGCTCAAAGCAGAGTACATAGTACTTTTGTGTCCCCTTCCTCCCTAGTCTATATGTTGGCTGGGAAACCGATGACCCTCCATTAACATGGAGGTCTAGGAGCCACCCCCACCCAATCGGTGACACCGAAAAGGCAGCGCTGGAAGCTATCTGCGGGTCCGGGAGGTTAAGATATTTTAAAGTAATTTAGAATTTTCATCAAGCAACTAGTCCTGTCTGGACTCACCTGACCAGCTTACTGATTTCAATAAAAGCCTGTACAAAGTTTGAATTCATTCCATGTTCCTTCCTCTGATTTCCTGTGCCAGTGCTCAGGGTGGGTTTGGGTTTAGAAGACAGCTATCCATGGAACAGGGCAGGTATTATTTTCAGGGGGTTAATATTAGAAGCATGGGGGAAATAGGAGCAAGGTCTTACTTTCGGGGAAACACAGTAGTAAGGCTGCTTTATAAAGAAGGATTAAAGTTAGTGCAAAGACACACAAGTCGTGCAAGTACAGGATTTTATGTTTATACATAAGGGTTTAATAACAATTAACCCTTTAACGTCCTGGGCGTTTCTTTGCTAAAAAAAAAAGCTCACCCCGAGCTAACTGCGGGCATACTCATCTGTCCGACAAAATACCCAAAAACCGATCTGTATCGGCAGACCCCCTGATCCTTCTGGGTCCGCCCAGATGATGCCAGAAGGGTGGGGGCATATCATTTTAGAGTACATCTGCGGCATCAATGATAACGCTGGGGATGTGCTCAGGGTTTAGAGGGTTGCAGGAAATCCACCATGATCGCCCATGGCACGCTTTGTGTGAACCGCCCAAGAAGTTAAATGCTTACAAGAACCGAAAAAGCTGATAAGCAGCAGTCACACTCGCAGTCTGTTTATCTCTACCTCTTCTTTGCATGGTGACCGATGGGGCGGTAAATCCAGAAGGAAAGCAGACTCTGTGCTTATGATGTCTGCTTCATGTGCTTAGCTATGATGTCTGAGGATCTTCCCTGGCAAATGTCTGTAGGACAAGCTGACCACCCAAATGTGGACAACTAACCTCAGCCACTTACCTCCTTCTAGCAGCAGTCTGATGTTTTCAGTGTTGTGGATCTGAACCCCATCGCTGCTGGCCAGGGCGTGCAGAAGTGCCGTCTTACCTGGAGAAAATATTTAAACACAGAGCACAAAAATAAATAAACGGTTCATTCAACTCAAAAACAGGTCTATGCCCTGCTATGGATATATACTCACACACCTTGACCAGGTGAAAGAATAATCTTTAGTGTACCACCATAGCAGCTTACAATCCCAGCACACCCCATTATGCAGCTTCCGCCTGTCCCCCTGTTCCCTCCCTATATGCCAGTATAGCCACCCAGGGATTGGAGCTGCTTGAGTGCTGTTGGGTTGGGGGCGGAAGTGATGTCTGAGACGCTGAAGTCAGCATATTCCCTGTGTCCCAGTCACACGGCAGTGTCACCAACTCACCATTTTTATCAGCCGCATTCACGTCAGCCCCGAGGTCCAAAAGTCTCTGCAGGCAGGGCAGTCTCTCTGCCTCCTCGCTTGCCAAATCCAGGGGGCTGCTCTCATGAATCTGAAACCAAAAGAGTCAATGAGGGTTACATACCTCGTCCCTGGATAGCAAGGACGGTTACTGCAGGAATTCTTCACTCAGGTCCTAGAAACAAACGTTCACCATCACAACTATTTTTTAGGATCTGCTGCATCATTTTCCAGATAAAGAATTTATACTTTCCACTGGAAGACTTTTACCTAGTGTCTTACCCCTGTGAGGAGCTGTAGGCCATAATGGTGGAGATATGTATGATTAAAATGGAACATTGCCATCTTAGCCTTTTTAATGGGAGTTTAGTAGTGTTTGAGTCGGAAATTAGCAGCATGGGTTTCCAACTCTAGTCCTCCAGTGTACATAAGATAATATGTAGATTAAACATTACCTTTCAGCCTGCTTGTTATATTCTAAAGGCACAACCACACCTTGGCTTCCCATCAGTGCCTTCTGTCTCCCAACACTCAGGTTAGCCGGGGAGGAAGAAGCTGCCAGACGGTAAATCCACCCACTGAGCCCCGCTGATATCCACAATAAAATGGCAGGGACAGATGAAAGAGCTGCCAACTGGCAGGTTTCCCATCTATCTCTGCCTATGGACTCGCGCTGCAGGGCTCACACAGACAGCCAGAGCACTGGACAGACATACACACAATCTGCATGGCCAGCAAGCTTCATGTTCCACTTGGCGGTTGGCTGGTAGCATGAAGCTACCGGCCATCAGCCCAGAGTAGATGGAGAAGCAGGGCGTATCTTCCTTTGGGGAGCTTCCCTGCCTCTGCCAGCCTAGCTCCGTGCATGGTAGGGAAGGCAGAGGGCACAAAGAATGCTCAAACACCCCCGACTAAATAGTCTTGTGTCGCACATTTGCCATATAAGATGCACAATGGGAGGGTATGACAAGTAGACGGACAGGGAGTTGGTTTAAAGTTACATTTTGAAAAATTAATACAGTCCATGGTCACTACTGCAGGAAAAAAAAGATAATAATGTCTTACCCGATCCCGTTTATTTATATCGGCTCCATTCTGCACCAGCAGCTCCACCATGTCAGGCTGGTTCCTCAGGACTGCTATGTGTAGAGCTGTGTAATAGGTCACTGGATCTGGGAGGACACAACAGAAAAGGGTTCAAGTGACCACTTTATGGCGGGGCAGTCTGTCTAAAAATTAGGTCACTATATATACGTGTGTGTCTGTATGTGCCAGATACATCCAATTAAGTTTTCGTAGTTACTTACATTTATTGCTTACCAGCTGCTCTATTGTTCCAAGAGCAGAAACTTTTGCTTTGTCTTGTTGAAAATCTCAACAAGGCATTGAAAAATAAAATGTTTTTCGCACCATATATATATATCTCACAAAAGTGAGTACACCCCTCCCGTTGTGGTAGTTTACTATTTACCGAGACAAATATACATTTATTTGGATTAGATGTTGTCAGATGTGTGAGGCAGCAACCAGGTAAGGAGTACAAAGACCAGGGCGTCTTGCCTACAGACACGCATGGTGGTGTCATGGTTTGGGGCTGCCTGCGTGCCATGGTGGGGGTTGGTTACAGATCATTGAAGGAACCATGAGCTTGATCACCCCTTTAGGCTGCCCAAAACACACCTCCAATACCACCACAGCCTTGCTAAAGTAACTGATGGTGAGGGTGCTGGACTGGCCAAGCATGTTTTCAGACCTAAACCCTATTGAGTAACCGTGGGGGGTCCTCAAACAAAAGGCAGAAGAGTACATCTACCAGCTCTGTGATGTGGTCATAGAGAAGTAGAAGAGGATTCCAGGGGCAACTTGTGAACCTCTAGTGATCTCCATGCCCAAATGAGACAGAGCTGGCATATATCCAGCTGGAAAATATCCACTTTTGTGATACACTGTGACAGACAGACCGACAGGCAGACACATCCCTTTGTCCCATGAATACTTACCCTCAAAGCTGAGGTCAGCCCCATACTGTAGGAGGATTTCAGCAGGGGGGAGCAGCCCCAGTTCGGACACCTTTAATAGAGCATAGCTTATCCCATCCTTATAATAGGCCGAGTCGGAGTGCCTCTCCAGAAGTTCATTCAAAGCCACAAACTTGTCACTGCTTCCAACCAGGTAGCTGAGGACAATGAGAAAAGGAATCATTATGCGGAACAAGCTACATACATGGTAATGTGATTTATTACTGGCCTGGCAGCTCTCTTGTCTACAGTGCTGAATAAGCAGTCAGTGATATTTGTCCATTTGCACTGGTGGCCAAAGTAGGAGGGGAACCTACCCAAGGAAGAACCCTGCTGGAGATGTACTTATTTATGATAAAATGTAATGTCATCAAACACAACATATATATAAAAGGGTTAATAATCCCTGATGTAAAAGTATGTATTCCGGTCCATACATGTGTATGACTTTCATGTGTTCCATTACTTACTGCATTCCTTCTTTATAAAGCACCGTACTATGTGCACCAGGCACGTCCTCTGTTGGGGTGGCTACCTTCGCTATTGGAACTCTATGGAGCCTGCATGTAGCCACCATGTGTGCATTGTTTACTTCATGCATGTGCAGAATATAACTCACACATGTGCTGCTGGGAAATGTAGTCCAGGGAAGTAGCCCCTGTTTAGACAGGAAGAGGTGCTCCCTATACAGAAAGTTTGGTGCAGCACAGACACAAGAAGGAACATAAAAATAAAGTAATAAGGAACCATAATTTTTTTGCATTTATTAAGTATTTGTTGTAGGAAGAAATAATTATTTAATATGTGACGTATTAATTGACCTTGTAAGCATGTATCTTTTGC
The DNA here is from genome assembly GCA_036250615.1 of Ptychadena robeensis. Classification (NCBI taxonomy): domain Eukaryota; kingdom Metazoa; phylum Chordata; class Amphibia; order Anura; family Ptychadenidae; genus Ptychadena; species Ptychadena robeensis. Next base: position 73,270,302 of record CM070040.1, read on the forward strand.
CTGATATCTGCTGTGCAGGAAATTGCAGCAGTGTAATAGATATATAACATTCATCTAGAGCAGTGGTTATTAACCTGTGGGTCAGGACCCCCCTAGGACCTCCACATTCACTGAAAGCTAACAAGCAGCAAAAGCAGGGTGGGAGCTTAGGAGGTAATTCCCCCTCCCTCCTAACTTCCCATCCCACATCATTTCAGGGTGGGGAAATAGGGGCATTACACCTACCTGATCTTGCCAGAAGTGACATCAAGTGTCACTAGTATTTGGAAAGTGAAAGTGACACCCCAGGATATTACTTTTGGGGTCGCGGATCTAAAAAGGTCCACTAATCTAAAGTTCCCCTTTATTGCAGGGCCATGTGACACATACCTGGCGGTACGGGGTTCCTCGTCTGCCTGCTCCGGGTCTTGTATGTCGACAGCGCCGAGGAGCTCATCTACCAGGGGTTGGTACTCGAATATTATCCTCCTGAAGCCGTGGAGGAAAGGCATGCTGGGAGCTTCACGTGTTCACTCTGTCCAAAGCAGAAGAAAAGTGAGATTTAACATACATTAACTTCAACACGCGACATCCTGTACTGGTTCACAAAGTTGTCACAGGCGATCGCACTGACCCAGGAGGCGCACACCCAGTTACGGTGACCCCGTCCTATTGTAAACAAAGCCCAGCCTGCAAATGATGAGGCTGTATACCTTCTAGGGGCCACATTCATGTAGCAATGGCTTCCCTTGAAGGGGCAGACACACATTCACAGCAGCAACCTTACCACACACAGGCGGCCAGAAAGGTTAGGCTCTGCTGTTATTGGCTGGCCTTTGTTTACAAGGGACAGAAACTAGCACAAGCTGTTAATGCCAATTTATATTCAAGAGGATAGGAATTGTATTTCTACTTATCTCCCACCTCCATCACTCTTCTCCTTAGTCTTGTGAGTGGGGCATCTGTGCCCTCACATACAATACAGGGGCTTTGGCTCTGCATTGTTGGGCATCATGTCAGAGGCTGTGAAATGGCAGATGGCTGCAAAGACAAGTCACTGGGAGAAAAAAGGTGGATGATCAGCAGAGAGGGTAAGTGACAATACTATCCCCCCCCCCCCCCCCAATATAAAAGGAACAGTCCCACCTTGCAGTGCTGGGCTAGCTCCACTGGATTTACAGTGAATCTGGAGTTCCGCTTTAACATCATCAATGAGCTCTTAGCAGAACAGATCGGCTATCAAAGCAAAATAATGAGCCCCAACATCTGGGGGTTCCCCCTTACTGATTACGTCACTTTGGGGACCCCCCTTCTATAGGCAGAGGACATAACCTCCTAAATTAGAGAACCCGAACTAACCACTATCACAGCAGATCCTGCCCTCTCCAGGGACGGGGACCTTCATTCAGATCGTGCCCCCCATCAATACAACACCTCAAATTTGGGGCCACTCTCACCTGCAGCCCTGTGCTCCCAGAAGCGAAACCGGAAACGGAAATCAACAGACGAGGAGGGGGTGTGACCGAGCGTTCAGCGGTGACTCGGCTGGAGTGCAGTACCAGGGCTTAGCCGGCAGGTGGCAGCAGAGAGCCTGTTATTACATAGCGATGACGATTAACAGCCGCGATATACAAGTAGGTACCAGCAGGTGGCAGCATAGAGGCAGCGTCTGTGTTCTATGCGCATAGGCTGCAATAATAGTGAATGGCCACACGATGGCAGCACTGTATGCACTAAACAGCAGCGACAGAAACTTAGTCTGATAACATCCACACTGATCTGTATATAGTTTATTTTATTCATTACAAAACTAATAACGATAAAAAGTATAACCTGAGACGTCCATTTCTACCAACAACCTCACAAAATTTTTATATCATCTGCTGCTGTGAATTTCTTTTACTGTTTTCCAATTGAAGTGTATTATAATTACTATTATTCATTTATATAGCGCCAACATATTATGCAGCGCTGTACAATAAATTAGATTGTAGATATCTATACGAAACGCTCCTCTGCATGAGTGCATGAAACACACTGTTTAGGGTCATGTGACCTGCCAACCCCTGTAAATAATAATTGACTTAGATTTAAAATTGCTACACTACATGGACAAAAGTTTATGGACTTCACACCTGTTGCTGGTCATTCCAAAACAAAATTTTGATTGATTGTCCCCACATTGTGTCTCATTTTTGTACTGTTGTTTGACCCGTCCAATTGAGATTCGATTCAATCAATTAGCATACTGTAACTTCGGTGGGGAGGGAGGAGGGAAATGCAATACAGTCATTTAAACCACGCAAGCATGCATTGTAATGGCGATTGTAATGGCGATGTAATGGCTTGTGTGTCTTTTCACCGACACACAAGCATGCAAATGGCGATCTCTGTGATTACATCTCCTAATGTAATGTGTGTCCCCCTGTGTCCTGTTGCCACGATTATAATGTACTGGATTAAAATGCAAAGATATGACCTATGGGTTTTTGATCCCTCTGTGAAAATCAATGGTCCCTTTTTGATCACTCTGTGACAATCGCTTTTTGATTACTCTAAATTTAAAAACGATTAAATTCAATCGAAGTCGGGCTTTGATTGCATACTCAATGTGGTGTGTACTTCGATTCAATTACAATCGACATACGTTTTAATGATCGAAAACTTCGATCTAATTGATGATCGATTTGATGTCAATTGAACCATGTATGGCTAGCTTAAGGCCAATATAAAAAGACTCCACTGGTCGTAAAGTCATGTAAGAAGTAACATTAAAATTTTTTCACCCATGTGGTGTCAAAAACATTGTGATATATGTCATATATATGATATTTTGCTTTACTTCCTCTTGTAGACCCCACAGGGGTTCCTATTTCATCAGAGGATACATTTAGCAATTTCGTTCACTTCCTGTATGGGCACCGAGATGGAAAAAGGGGACACTGGGGGCTTTACAAGCAGGATATAGCGAAGTATAGAATGGAGGATACATCATACAGTCCCATTCTCCTGCTCTGGTGACCCCTTCCCTGACCAAGTTACAGGTGATATGAGGATAAAGGACAGGCTGGACCGGGTATTTATTCCATTGGTCTATTGGGGATGATTAGTGGTAGTGTGGGATAGATAGATAGATAGATAGATAGATAGATAGATAGATAGATAGATAGATAGA
>CM070040.1:73296774-73313715 GCA_036250615.1 Ptychadena robeensis
CCCCCCCCCCCCCCGAAGAGCTTTCTCTCCTGCATTGACACAGTAATGAGAAGCACTATAGCGCTATAGGGGATGCTCGCCCAGGGCACAAAAACTGCCTAGGACCACCCATGGTCTATATGTCTATATAAATATACCCCATCCAACCAGCAGTACACCTTATCCAATCAACATAAAACCTCACTACACCAAAAAAACATGCCAATCCATCATCCCATTACCCTATAGTGTTGAGCTTGAATATTTGAGTTGCAAATATATTTGACGAATATCGACTATTCGAGAATTTGCAATTTTGCGAATATGACGGCGGATATTCACAATGTTGAATCTTTGCGATATTAAGCATTGGGAAGCTTATAGCCATGCATTGTGATTTTAATAACCACATGTGACCATTCATTTTATAGGTAATGTCACAATGCGATTATGATTGAATATATGTTTCCATACGTCCAAATACACCGTAAATATTGAATCGAATATAAGTAGAATTGTTTACAAAATATTCAATATTGGCTATGCTGCTTATCACAATAACTCTACTCTACTAACACTATAACCACTTCACCAACACAGAATCCTACTCAACCAACACCATACTGTACTCCAATCATAACATACACTATCCAACCAGCAGGAGATCTTCTCTAATAAACATAATACCCAACTCTGCCAAGTACCCTAGCCAACCAAAAAATATGGAAGATAATAAATAGTTGCGCGCAACCAATTTTAGTGGCCAGAAGGGCCCTCAGTGGGTGTATGGGCCCCGGGCAAAGATCACAGAGTAACATTGGGTCAGTATGAGGGATGTGTGTTTGAGTTGCGTGTAGGTTTGCAGCTCTCAAAATGGAGTGTGGCCCCCTGAAACAGACAAATATCATGGTTGAAAAAGAGCCTTTGCTCGAAACGCGTCCCCTTTCCTGTTTAGCCCTCCGGCATCTGTAAGCAGGAAGTGATCTCATCCCTAAACAGGAATTGAGGTCATCCTGTAAAGCACACGGCCCTGAGAGATCCATCCTTGTAAACCTCCTGTAATGTGAGTATCTTGTCTGTTGTTTTGTTTTATTTAATTCCATTCCATATTATTTAACCATTTACCGTACCCTACTTTGTTGTACTAAGTTGTGCGCCTCTGTCTTATTAACCTTCTGAGCGTTCTGCCCGAGTTAACTCGGGCTGAGTTTCATGCATCATGAAACTCAGCCCCAGTTAACTAGAGCCACGCTCTAGGTCTCGCCGTCTTCCTACGGCGGTCGGGAGCACCGGCGGCATGTATGCCAATGCTTCCGGGTCCGCCCCCGATCGCATCACCAGTGACGCGAAGGGGGCGGGGGTAGGCGGCGCCATAGACCTCCGTCAAACTGGAGGGGCGTCGCTTTTCATCAGCGTAAGTCCGGCGTCTCCAGTGATGCCGGGCTTATGTTAATGACCTCCAGCTGAGCAGGAAATCACGGCGGAGCATATTGTGCTCCGCCGCGATTGCCCGTGGCACGGTTATGAAAAAACCGTGCCACGTGGGAAACGCTCAGAGGGTTAACCAAAAAATATGTGCTAACTTAAGGTAACCATACACGGTTCCATATCTCCATTCGATTGACCAAACAGTGTACCTGTTTACGTTGATCGAACGTTAATCGGTTCCTGCCCACCATGTATGAATGACCAAAAGTGATCGATGTAGAACAGAAAATCGATCGGACATGTTGGTAAATTTTAGTCGATCGTTTACATTTACATGTCGTTTTTTGCTTTCCAGGCTCCCTCTTGAGGCAGAAAGCGGTAATGACACTTTAAAGTAAAGGAATTGATTGGTTATAAATCTGTCACACTGTGTGGTGGTACAATCAATCGATGTTCGACTGATGAGCAATTTTAAATCGCACAAGACGATCAAATCACAACCTGTGAATGGCTACCTTTAGTCTGGAAGCTCTAATTATCTGCACAACGTGTTTGTGACGGTCAGGAACCTATTGCACATGTCTGTACACCCCCCACTCCCACCACAAACTGTTTCCTTCTGGCCGGGCAGCGCGCTGATTGAAAGCTAAACCTTGTCATGTTTCTCATCAACACAAACAAATTGATATTATTTCAACCTCATCACGAGGTAAGTGTTTGGCACAGATGGGACTATGGACTCCATTGTCAGGTCGGCTGATTTGTCTTCAGTCAACATCATTTGGGTTATGATTGGCAGACGCATTGATTTGAGTGAACACCTCTCTTCAAATATTATAGAACTGACTGGCCAAGTGATACAGACCTGGAATAACATTCTCAAGAATCCACCAAACATCTTTCCAATTCATGTAGAACTCCAGCCAACAATTTTTTTTTATGTTTTGAGTAGAGTTAGACCCTCTGTGAGGTTTTCATAGAATTCCCTGTATCTCCTGCCACCTTTACATCCCGGCACCAAAACAGAAACAGAATAATCTAGGAAAAGAGGTATCCCCACTGGACCCCCCCCCCCCCTTCTCTGGTGACAGAAGTAAATTTTTGGACTCCAGTTCTCAATTTTGCTTATGATGAGTGCAGATAAAGATTTCCTCTGTGTAAGCTATTCTGTGGATCAGTGGTGTCACTAGCCCGTAAGGCTGGGTGGGAGTTAACAGCATTTTGTCCAGGATGACACCAAACCCCAACCTTTCCAACCAAAGCCGCCTTACAACATTGCTACACATCTTGACATCCAATTTACTCACAGTAAACAATATGCGCCACCATGACACTATTGTTTTCCAGCACCAATGACCCCAAACCTATCGATATCACAATCTGTGAGATAGGCTCCCACAAATATATCTCTAACGAGGCCCATAACAATGTAGATTCCCACCGGAATTCCAGCACGATCGTTCCGGGCGCGCGCTACGCAAACAAACGATGGTGCCCGGAGTCGCGTGCACCACCTTGTCCGATCGATAGGCCGATTCGTTCCGGGGGCCCAGAATCGATCCGACAGAGACCAACATGTTGGTCTTTTTTGGGGATCCGCTCTGCACACATCAGGGGAGTCGTCCCATAATCCGTTGGACAATGTGTTATGCAGCGATCGGATACTCTTATTGCCGATTGATCGAGCTTCCGATCCCCGCTGAGATGCCGGAATCGATCGGATCAGTGATCAATCGGCCATGGAATCCGACACGTGTATGGCTAGCTTTACCCCTGGTGATCACAAGTGAACTCTTAGGGCTCATTTACACTTGTGTTTTTTTAATGCCTAAATAGTGCGAACACCATGCAAACACCTCTCGTTCTTTTGCTAGAAAGAGCTGACATGGGGGTATTATCTAAACCACCTGCACACTCACAGACAGGAGCGCCTGGTCGCTTTTGGGGCTGCTGCCAACTGACAGCAGCTTTGAAAGCACCCATGTAAGGCTAGGTTTCCACTGTGACAAAATCCCTCTGTTTGCCGTACCTCAAATGGAAGGATGTTGACTTAGACCATTATAATGAATGAGGCTGTCTCCACATGTGTCTGCTACATTGTGCTCCATGAACGTAGAGCACTTCGTTGTTATTGACACAACGGAGACCAAAGCAAAGAGGAGTGCGCTGACGCACACATAGACAATGCATTGACTGTTACGTATGCCCTGACGGATGCTTAACGAGTACCCCCAAAAGATCATGGTTGCATTGAAGGAGGGGCTTTGAAAAACAAGTCCGTCAAGGTCTGGCTAAAGGCTAGGTTTCCACTATACGTCAGGATCCCCTCGGCTAAGCATATTGCTAGGCGGGAGGTCCAGACGGAGCACATTCACTTACCTGCTTGGCATATGCTGTGTTCTCACATTGCCGAGCCGTTCCACTGATGCAAGGCTGAATGTAGTTAAGTACGTTGAACCTCAGACATCCGACGAGCAGGTAAAATCTATGTGCTCCGTCGGGATCCCCGCCAAGCAATGTGCTTAGGGGAGGGGGTCTCGATGGATGTGAAAACATGGCCTTATGTAGCCTCATGAACAGGCAGTTATTAAACATTAATGTGTTAACTTCCCATGCAGCTGTCTTCATTAGAACACTGCGTGTGAACCAGGTGATTATCCTGTTCAGGGATCAGTTTGGGAGGAATAGAGAGAAACATAGACAGCTATGTCTTCATAACAGGAGAAGGTAGGTATCTGCAACAAAGGTTGCTAAATCTTAGGTCATCCAGAGTATATTTATTTCCTAACATGTCTTATGGGTGGTCATTGGCCCTCTTCTTCCAATGGTTGTGGTGCAGATATGGACATTGATGTTACAGGGAGCCAAGCTGGACAGAGTGGTGGAAAAATATCTTTGACCATTATTTAACCTGGAAGAGGACCATCACTGGACATCTTGAGAAGTCTTTGTGTTTTGGATAGGATGTCTTCTTCTTGGTGGTAGTGATGGTGCAGAGAGGGGCATTCATGTTAAAGCATTGATCTTATTGTGAGCCAACGCTGATAAGTTGGGTAAGATGCCCTCAAAGGTGTAAGAAGGTCATTGGTCATTAGTAAACCTGGAAGAGGAGCATCATTGGACATCTTGGGGAATCTTTGTGTTGGATAGGATGTCTTCTTCTTGGTGGTAGTGGTGGTGCAGAGAGTGGCCTTGATGTTATAGTGTTGATTTGTGTTGGATAGGATGTCTTCTTCTTGGGGGTAGTGGTGGTGCACAAACGGTATCATCACAAAAATTGCTGGAAATGTAGAGAAGGGTTGGGGGAACATTTGAAAGAAAAAAGTATGGCTCTAGCACATGTCGTTTTTGCATAAATTAAGTTCAAAGTTAAAGTCGAAATTCCGATTTTTGAAATTTTTACTTGACTTTGAACTTAATTTGTGAAAAAACTATTTGTGTTAGAGACATACATTATTTTTTGGAGTATACCCCCAACCCTTCTCTACATCTCCAGCAAGTTTGGTCATGATACCATGCTCAGGGGCTTTGCAATTAAGTCGAAACCGGCGAAATGGTCGAATTTTTGAAAAAAAATTCGACCATCTCTACTCCTGACCTGGTTTCCCCGATTAACAATTTTCAGCATGTGACCACTTCGCAGGTGAGTTGCTATGCCTTTTGCATTAACAGTTTTGGGGGCCGCATGTGGAGGACCAAGGGGGGCCGCCAAACAACACCCAAAGGGCCGCATGTGGCCCCCGGGCCGCAGGTTGGGCACCTAGGGTCTAGGCTAATGTGGTAATGTACCTTTAAAGGTGGAAAAAGGTCTTTGGCCGATATTAGACCTGGAAGACGACCCACACTGGACATTTTGAGAAATCTTTGTGTCTTGTAGTGCAGAGAGGGGTGTTGATGTTATTTATCTTGTTGTGAGTCAAGGCTGATGTGGTAATGTGCCCTCAAAAGTGAAGCAGGTCTTTGGCCAAGTGTTTGTGTTGGATAGGATGTCTCCTTCTTACAATGGTAGAGGTACCTTGATGTCATAGCATTGATCTTGTTGTAAGCCAAGGCTGATGGAAGGAGGAGGACCTACAATGGACATCTTGAGGAATAAGTCTTTGTGCTGGATAGGAATTCTTCTTCTTCTCGTTAGTTGTGGTGCAGAGAGGAGCATTAGATGAGTCCAGGGTGATGTGGTAATGTACCTTCAAAGGTGGAAAAAGGTCTTTGGCCGATATTAAACCTGGAAGCACAATGGACATCTTTGAAATCTTTGTGTCTTGTGGTGCAGAAAGGGGTGTTGATGTTTTTTATCTTGTTGTGAGTCAAGGCTGATGTGGCAATGTGCCCTCAAAAGTGGAAGAAGGTCTTTGGCCAAGTTAACCTGGAAGAGGACCATCACTGGATATCTTGAGTAATTAGTCTTTGTGTTCGATAGGATGTCTTCTTCTTACAATGGTTGAGGTGCCTTGATGTTATAGCATTGATCTTATTGTGAGCCAAGGCTGATGTGGTAGTATGCCCTCAAAGGTGGAAGAAGGTCCTTGGTCATTAGAAAACCTGGAAAAGGACCCACAATGGGCATCTTGAGGAATAAGCCTTTGAGTTGGATAGGAAGTACTTACTGGGAAGCTACTCATTTCTTGTAATTTGTACTTGAGTGGCTTCCACTTTAAGCCTACAGAGAAGTAACATCTAAAGGTCATTAACCCATAGTAACACCTCAGATGTCACCATTCTGTTTTAAAATTATCCAGAACAAAGTTTCTGATAGAGGTTGAGGTTAGCACATCAACAAGGCCTACATATGTTTATTTCTGATTTATATAAGTGTGTTTCTGGAACCCAGACGCAGCTCACATCGGCTGTACAACATGTTGAGCAGTAAACGCACGTCGTAGGATGATATTGCCTAACACTGTTCCCACTCCAATCTATAATGTATACCCAAGGGCCGCGTTCAGGGAGGCCATCTGCTGAACAACGTGTCTCGGTGGCATAGATCACCGCGGCGTTCAGAAAATCTGCATCTCTTTCATTTTAATGAGCAATAATTCACCCATCGCCCATCTGAAGCGTGCTCGGCAGCGCAGTCCCTGAGCATTTGAAGTGGAAGGCTTGTGCATCAGGCCTCCTGCATTCTTATCGCCTCCCCTAGGGAGAGAGGCTCCACTTCTCTTTCAAGAGCTAACGCCGAAAATAGTTCTTTCCTGTAACATATGCTGAGCACGCAGCTCGAGAGATCCACATCTTTGACGCTTCTCGCCACTCTCTGGAAGGGTCCTCAGCCAAAAAAACGAGGGAGGAGGCGAGGGGCGCACTGAGCTCGGGCTTTTAGAGGAAAACAAAATAGAAAAGAAGGGTCGCAAAAACAGGAAAGTCACGGGGAGCCTGTCAGCCGGATGCAGCCTGAATGGGTCTTTTGCAGGCCTCGTTGTCTTGTGTGCCAACCGAAAAAAGGACAGGCATCTATTGTCCAGGGTGGGCATTCCTGGCGCTGGACGAGTGGTACAGACTAGCGCGTTTCTCGACTGATCACTTTACTAAGTTGTACTTTGACTGGGGGGCGCGAAGGTACTCTGGGGGGGCACGGGCCCACATTCTTAAAATGTGTTTGAATAGGGGTGGGGGGCTCGATAATGTTCCTAAACAGAAAAGGGGGGCCCTGCAAGGAAAGTTTGGGAACCACTGCTCTACAGCGATCTGAGCATGGTGCGTGAACATTTCAAGTCATCAATACTTATTTAAAATGATTGGAACTCAAGAGAACTCAGTATTCAACTGATAACAAATGGCTTCAGATCAGATATGTTGGGGAATGTTCATCAGAAGTACGCAAGGCTCATCTAATAAAATGGGGGCTGTAAAATTGACAGCTGCCTGCCAACCACCCAGACCATATTGTTAACCTCTGCACACAGCAAAACAGTTGTGGTTACCTGGCGACCATATGACATGCCACATCGTCCCACAGTTATTCATTGGCATAAAATAGGGGCTGTAAAATTGACAGGTGCCCCCCAACTACCCAGAAAGTATTGTCAACGAATGCACAGAGCAGCATGGTTGTGATTACAAAATGGCAAGCTGCATCATCCCACAATTATCTGTAGAGATACAATGGAGGCTGTAAAATTGACAGCTGCCCCACCAACCACCCTGGCCGTACTGTCAACCACTGCACAGAGCAGAATGGTTGCTGTTCACTAGGCAGCAATATGACATGCTTTGGATCAACTGAAAGTGTAGTCGAATTGAGCTTCAATTTCAATACAACCGATCAAAATTTTTCGATCGACAATTTTCCCAATTTTAATAGTTTTAGGTCAATCTAACCATGTGGGCTGCCATAGATTTTCAATCAATCAACAACAAAAAATGTATTGAATTAAGTTGATTAAATGAAAAATTTAGACATGTATGGGGGCCTTAAGGTCAGTATGGGATGTGCCTTCACTCAGGAACATTTTTGCAAACAAAACCTATAGCTGAGCATCCTTCACAAAATCGATATCACACATAGGTTTTGTTTACAAAGCTCAAGTGGTTTTCTGGAGATAGTGACAGTGTTCTTGAGGTGGCCATACTCAGGCCTATTTTTCGTTTGAGCCCCGAATGATCGACATGCACCTTCGCCACGATCATTTGGGAATCTGGGAAGTTAGACTAAATGTCGAACAGGGATTTACCAACATGTTTGTTCCCTATTCGATTGCCATTACATTGGATGGGGAAGTGATGAACTGGATCCATTGTGCAAAGTGGTGCGCATCGATTCGCAGTTCGATTGATGAACACTCAAGCACAGCACATCATCACGTCCCGCTCGATCATTCATCCATGAAGTGGGTATCGACCCGTGTATAGGGACCCTAAGTGGACTGCATGGATCAAGAGAAGCCACATTTAGTTCAGGTTTGTTCCAATTATATATCACCTACCTGCAGCAACCTTTATATCAAACTAAGCACACTGGGGAGGGGGGGGGGGCTCAGATGAGAGCAACATAAACAGAGCTGATGTTACCTTAGAATGTGGTTATGTTGTTCAGTTTTCTAGCTTGTGGGAACAATATCAGCTCCACGATGTCCTCAGATCTATGTGAACAAGCATGGTGGCACTTTAGGCGCCTGGTTTATATGTCTGCATTGAAGTTTAGATTTGAACATTCCCGGAGATCAAGGAATTGGCAGTTGATCGTTTTGGCACACCACCTTGGCAAACCGATTTGGGGTTGATTTTTCCAGGAGCCGAAAAAGTCGATCAATCAGAATGGCTGCAGCATAGGGAGCTATGGGTCAATCTCTCAGGAAGTGATCGAGGGTCTTCACCAATGTACTGTGATTGACAAATGATCAACCAAAAAATTGCAGATGTGTCGGATCAAGATTTGATCTGATTTCAGGTCGTTCTCAATTTTTTTTTGTACGACCGCTCGGGGTGGGCAGCACTTGATTCACAGCCATTCACGGTCGATTGTCTCAGGGTTGGGCAAAAATCTACTGAAAAATTTACCCATGTATGCCTACCTTAAGAGAAGTCCTCCAGGCGTGAGTGACCTACCAGACCAGTCAAGCCTCCCGTTTTGGCCGGGAAAGTCACGTTTTTATGTGGCTTTCCCAGCCAAATCCCGATTTCAAGAAATCCCGGATATTTTACCGGATTCTTGAAATCGAGCTGATCTAGCAGGGAGGGGGCATTACTCTCCCTGCTAATGTCCCACCTCGCACATTATCAGCACAAGCGGGTGGGAAGCGGGTGGGACAGCAGGGAGTAACGCCCTCTCCCTGCTAGATCAGTCAAAAGGCCGGCGGACGACCGAAGTGACATCAGTGACGTCACTTCCGGTACGTGGAACACGGAAGTACCACGATCCATGTACCGCAAGTGATGTCACTGATGTCACTTCCTGTACGCCCCCAGTTTTCAGATGGCCAAACCTGACACGTATGAGCATAGGGAGCTATGGGTCAATCTCTCATGTACTTCGATTGACAAACGTTCAACCAAAAAAATGCAGACATGTCGGATCAAGATTCGCCCTGATTTTAGGTCGTTTTCTATTTCTTTTGTACGACGTTTGGGGTCAGCACTTGATTGACGGCCAACCGATTGTCTCAGCATTGGGCAAAAATCATCTGGAAAATCGACCCATGTAGTGTAGTTGCCCGGACACCAGGCGGTGCGGTCCCCTTTAAGGCAAGTTCCCAGAAGGCTATGCAGGCCCCAGAGTTAAAAGCTGAGATACAGGAAGTGAGCGGGCAGTCCAGAGCAGGGATACCTGAAGAGACAGCGGCCACCGGGCACACAAGCAGGCTCCAGGTTCCTTATGCTCCCCCGATTGCAGCCTGTGGACCCAATAGCACGCAGCATTGTCAGACCCAGTTGCCAGGGTAGCTGCCTACTCCAAGGCCTGTCTGAGTGTTCCCTTCAAGTGGGCCGGTGACTACCCCGTGGGGCCCGCATCGTGGACCTCAGTGCTTACACCCCAAGCATTGGCCAGGCGGTATCCCTGCCTAGTTCCCATGAACGGTTGGGAGTACCTGCCTCTACCAATATGCCAAGGACTGGTGCCCGCCTGCTGAGGGACAGGTTGAAGGATTTACAGTCAGAACCCACTAAGAGGACTTCTCTTTATGGACAGTTCCTGTTGGCTGCTGTGAGTTGCCGTATGCGTTTCGCTGTTTTGCTGTATTGATTCAATAAAGCAAGGGTTAGTTGCATCACGCCTGTCTCCGTGTCGTGGGTTAATTCCTGAACCTGTACATGGCTACCTTAAGAGAAGTCCTCCAGGTGTGAGTGACCTGCAAGAAGAAGACTTGAGAGTTGAGATACAAGTAGACACTGGATGGATCTAGTACAGGGGTGGGTAAACTTTTTGACTCGTGGGCCACATTGACTTTAAATTTGATAAAGGGGTCGGACCAATGGCCTGTAATGGCCGACCCGCCATAGGTGCCAATTCCATGCATCACTGGCATCACTATTGGTGGTGTTTGTGCGTAATAGAACATATAGAAGATGTGTATATGAGCCGCATAGATTAGAATCGGTGATAGATTGTTGGAGACCACAGAGCAAGATAATATAACAGCCAGGAGTGGATATTATTAGTGCCGTATGAGTATTTTATTAGTATTACATGTACCCGAGAGATCCAGAAGATTTTCCTTTCCCGCCGACACTGTTTCGCTGGACAATAAAAATACCTTCCTGATGTTTATATTAATGACCGAGTTAAGAGCCGGAAAGATTAGGTTATAAGAGCCCTCTAGAAAGGTCTTGACTCCTAATAATGTTTAGAAAACTATCAGCTGCTTAAATGAACAGCGTGGAAGGTGGTTGTAGCTTTGTTTTCTGACAAAACCTGTCAAATGTCGAAAAATGTGATTAAATGTGATTTTTTTTCGACAAAATTTGAATTTTTACTGTGAAATTTTGATTTAAAAACATTAATTTTTATATTTAATGACAAACCCCTGACCGCTCACCCATTTGTAAAGGGTTAAAAAATACATCATCCCTGGCCAGGAACCTGCATGGAAATATCAATAAAACCACAAGTAACCTGTCCCAACGCTATTGCGCAAATGAGTTACGCGAGGGCATATTGATATTACAGGCAAGTACCCAGCACGAGACCTGTAGTACATTAGCACTAGAGACATTAGCAATAGAGACAGAATGGATTACAGCAGGGAGAGTCAATGTTACCACTTGTGCAGGTAGGTCTGTTGTAGGGCAGAATTTATAGGACTTCCATTTTGGAAGACCTCCATACTCATTCTGCCTGTGTGGTAGCAATTTTGCGTCAGAAATTAATTTTGACCAGGGAGTTAAATAATTTTCGGCAGAATTCGAACATCTCTAGTCAAATGGTGGACTAAAGGTGCCCATACACGCATAGATATGGGCTAGATCGATGGCCGCTTCTAGCTTCTATCTGGTGCATATTTATTGCGGCCATCCCTGTGTTTGAGCAGGATCAATCAATCCCGCTCAAAAACAGGGATATCGGACATGACTAAATCACGGTTGATGTCCATTGTCCATGACACAGCATTAAGCCCCTCATACACATCTAGATTTTCTGTTCAATCAACTTAAAAGAAAAATTTTTTGGGGTCAGGGAAATTGGCGATTGATTGTATGTTTGCCAACTGTAGTAACAGATATTTGATCAACATTTTTGGGATCAGCTGAAAGTGTTAAGCCCCCATACACGTCTAGATTTTTCATTCAATCAACTCAATTCAATAAATTTTTTGGGTTGATTGGTTGAAAACCTATGGCAGTCCACATGGTTAGATCAACCTAAACCAATTAAAATTGATTAAAAAAGGATTGGACGTGCTGGTAAATTTTAATTGGTTGTATTGAAATGCATTAAGGCTGCCATACACAGACCTACTCCGATATGCACCGGAGTGCAAATGTGATGACGTCATCACGTTTGCACCCCAGTGCATTATGGGGCCCCTTCAGTCGGCTGGCACCCTTTGTATGCTGGCCATAAGCTTCAATGAAGACGCCGGTCTTCATTGAAGCTTATGGCATTGGCTTGCATCGGCCAGAGAATACGGACATATCCGTTCTCTGGCAGGCCGAGCAGTGGGGCGACAGGGATCTGTCGCCCCATGTGGGCACATGCCGATAAGCGGCCGATTTTTTACCTGACCGACGGCGCGAGCACCAACATGTCCAATCCTTTTTCAATAAATCTTTTTCCCAATTTTAATTGTTTAATGTTGATCTTACCATGTGGGCTGTCATAGATTTTCAATCAATCAACCAAAAAAATTTATTGGATTAAGTTGATTGGATGAAAAATCTAGACGTGTATGGGGGCCTTTACAGTGCCTTCAGCTCTTTCTATATCAGGCTGGAGCTTCCTCAAACGGCTCGAGGCGTGCATGCCAATCTTAGTTGTCAACTCAAACTGATAGTCTAGCCATGCCAGCACTCTTGGGAAGAGATAAAACTAATTTGAGATAAGATAACAATGGGGTCAATAATGGTCATGCTATCATTCCTCATAAACATGAAGATGGGGCAAATCTCTTCATAAAGTCAAGTAAGACTGAACCAGGATGCCCAACTGCCCCTGGCAGAATCCGGCGTACCCCTCCTCACCTTGCACAGGGTACTGGCATATCATTCAGAAGTTTATTGACTGTACAGCAATGTGATATCTCTGAGAACTCCAGGATTTGTTTATCTGGAACTCTAGTTTCTTATCAGGCTTTCCCCCCTTCACAGAAAGGTCATCTCCTTCCAGGCCTGGCTGTAGGTCTGTGCAAACAGAGTCAAACTATTTTCTCTGCTGGAGAAAAAAATATTTGTGGAAATGGTATGTACAAGGATCTCCAGTGATTGGGTTGGGGTTATACAATTATAGGTCCCCATAAACCTGGCAATTCTAATGTCCCTTCCACACAAGGGCTCATATATTATAGGTGATTGCCAACCGCCAGTTAAGCCTGGTGAACGCCTCTTGTAGTTTTTGGGCTTTCCCAACATAGAGATTGCATGAGGCCCAACTAGCGCCCGCATAATGAGGCTATATCTTCACAGCGTTGGAGACACTGTGCTCCATCAGGACCCCTACATTAAGCGCGGGGGTCCCGACAGAGGACACAACACTGTGGAGACATAGCCAAATTACCTTGCATCCAACGATCCTGGCAGACAAGACCTATTGTTTACAATGAGCCTGTCTCCCCAAGCGCACCATTGCCCGAAACGCATTACATTAATAACATAACATTGTGTTTTGGACGCTTTCTTGAAGCATGAAATGATGCCTCAAAATCGTGCTTCTATAACAACGTGATTTGTGGTGGGAGTAAGTGGAGCACCTTAAGCGAGCCACATAATAGCATGTTGTCTAACACTTGATAAGCATATGCAAAACACACCAGTGTCCCCCATTATACTCCACCGTACCCTAATATCGGTAACCTGAGTGTAGCTAGTGTGGTAGATTAACTGAGACACCAGCTACGGCATTCTCTGCTCTTCACCCTTGACCCACCTCTATGATGTCAAACACAGGAGAGGTGGGGGGTGTCCTCGCTAAATGTAATACTGGTATAGGTGGTATAGGGCCACTCCTTACACTTTTCAAAGACTCTGGCAATGTGCAGGGGGCCAAAGGGGGCAATTGTGTATAGCTTTTGGAAAATAAAATTGGGAATACCCATAGCACCCTGGAGGTTAAGCAACATTCTCCATAGTCTACAACAGGGTTATCCAAATCTGGTGTTTAATGGTCACATACTGGGCAGGTTGGAGAGTGAATAGAATAATTTTTAGTTAATACTTTTCTCTTTTTCCAGAGATCCTGGCACTCAAGGGCTAGAGTTGGACAACAACCGTCATAGTCTAATGTCCCTGCCATTGTCACAGTCAAGGGTTGGGTTGGGAGGGAAGCCATGGAACATAGAAGCCATGTTTTATGCATCAAACTGAATACCCACATAGACACAAAGAGAACATGCAAACTCCTTGCAGATAACATCCTGGCCAATAGCTAGTGCCACCATACCACCATTGTAGCCATAAATCTTTAGGTTGCATGAGGAAGCACATATAGCATACAGATAATGTTCCCTGAATTATCTGAACCATCTGGACCTTATAGGCACAAAGCCTTTGGAGACCATAGGAAGGTCCTATTAAATGTTCATGTCTTACTGGTCCAAGCATGTCATAACTTGTGTATTGTGTAATTGCATATACAGTAGACCATTGCATTGCTACGGGTCACGGAAAACCCGGTGATGTACTGCCCATAGGTTCAACCCTTTTGTATGAAAGATAAATCCAGACCTAATTTTCTCCATGATTCTCCAAGGTCTCTGGTTTGGCAGCAAAGTATTCCTGGAAATTAATTTTAAATATATTGGCAACTGTACAGCAATATTTTAGATGAACTTATATCAGTGCTGGCTCAGTAAAGGTGTTGTGGTCCAAGTTTAGCGTTTTTGGCCGCGAACATCTCCTCTTCTCCAAGGAACATACTGGCCCATGTATTGTGACTGTGTACATGGGTTTATATATGATGATGGTTGGTCTACGGGTGATTGGGAAATAAAACCTGTTGGTGTTAACTGTGGTTCCCAAACTGGGGGGGCGCAAAGGTTTTCCAGGGGGGGGGGGCCTGGGCCCTCATTCTTAACCTGTATTTAAATAGGGAGGGGGGCTCAATAATGTTCCTTAATAGAAAAGGGGGCCCTGCAAGGAAAGTTTGGGACCCACTGGTGTAATAAAAGCTGGTAATGGTAATACCAGTCTACCGAATGGTAATACCAGTCTAGCAAATAAATTTTGATAGAACCCTGCGATTTTGGCACAATGGAGGCTAAGGATCCCTACACACGTAACGAATAGTGGCCGATTTTACCACAGACCAATGTGCGTGCATGCTCGCACCCTGTCGTCCCGAAGCTCGGTTAGCCAGAGAACGGACATGTCCATAAATCTCTGGCTGATGCCATTAGCTTGACCGTATCGTCCCCGTCCAAACTAACGGCCGGCACACAAAGGGTGCCCGTCAATACTCTGAGCGATGGAGAGCAGCATGATGAGGTCATCACATTGCTCTCCACAGCTCATCTGCCGCTACGTGTGTGGGGACCTTAGATTGTAAGCTCTCAGGGGCAGCGTCCTCTTCTCCTCTTGGTCAGGGGTGTCACACTCGCCGGCAAACTCTGAGATTTATTGAAACAATATCTACAATTAGAGGAAGTTTTTTTCTTGTTATCAGATATAATGATGAACCTTTTCATTGAGCATTGAACCTGGAAGAGGGGAAAGAGTAAAGGCTGCCATACACGGCTTGATGACCATGATATGGATCAGCGCGATGATGTGATTAGGCTGAGCCCAATATCGAAGGAGCTGGAAGCGCAGCACTGCATGGCTGACCAGTAGAAGGGTGAACAGGCTAGTTGTGGTGAAACCGCAGTTTTACTCCCTTGCTTACTCCTCCTGAAGAAGCCATTCAACATTGCGAAATGCGTCGAGATGAATGCAAGGACCTTTCTGTGATGTGTTATCTGTTTTTACGTACCAAACCAATTAAAACAGCTTGTGGTATGCTTTGGATAAAGTCATAAGGCCCCCATACACGTGTCGGATTTCCACCGGATTCCGGCACGATCGATTCCGGGCGCGTGCACGCGAAACGATCGTGCCGGAATCGCATGATCAGGTCCGATCGTTCGGGGGCCCAGAATCGGATCCGTCAGAGAACCAACATGTTGGTCTTTCTGATCCGATTCTGCACAGATCAGGGGGAGTTGCCATTTGTGAGGTGGACAATCGGACACGGAATCGTCCCGGAATCCGTTGGACAAGGTGGTATGCAGCAATGGATACTCTTAATTGGCCGATTGATCACACCTGCGATTCCCGGCAGAATCGCCGGAATCGATCGGGGGAGTGATCAATTGGCCATGGAATCCGACACGTGTATTACTAGCTTTAGGCTTTCTTCTTTTTGAGTTTATTTTTTTTTAAACTTGCGTGCCAAATATGATTTCACTGGAGATCTGATTTATCCCCTGAACCAGAGTTTGACACCACTGCCATAGGACATTGTAGTTGTATTATTCATATTTGACGTACAGCGCTACATTACATGTTGGTGCTTTATAAATAAAAGTTAAATTAATAATAATTACCTTTAATTCCTGGGGAAGAGATAAGCAACCATCTTAGCCAATGAGGGATCTTGATTTTTTATATTATTTACATGGGTTCCTTCCTGAACATGCTTAATAGATGTGACATCTGAATGATGCGGCCCCTTTAGTGTCAATGGAGCAGGTTGGGGATGGGCCGCTGACCCAGCTATATTTCCCAACTGCATGTCGGATATTGATGGATGAAATTAAATCCTCTTGTCTCACTAAATATTAAAAGGACTTTCCTTTGTATACATTTTTACTCTGCCTTTAAAGTCCAATTTCAAGGTGACCTGGGAGTTTCCCATTGGTCACATTGGGTGCAACTTTCTGTTTCCAAATATATTTCCCAACTGCCCAGGAGATAAGTGAGGTCACCCGCCCAGTCACGCTGTCTGGCAGGGGTGCCTCCATCACAAAAGCTGCCGAATAGAATTACAAATATTTTGGCAGGTATCTCATATTTGCATTTCAAGTGTGTTTAGCTGTTTTGCTGGAGTTTAGCTGGACTGACTCACTGAAATCTCCCTGGAAAATGATTGTAAAATGTTGCCAAACTTTGGACAGAACTGTGTTTCAAATAAAGACATATTGTGCTGATTGCCTAATCTATAACCGGGCTGCCTTGGGCCGATACAGAAAGAGTTTGTCATTACCAGCAGCACCGGTAAGGTGTTAACAGCCGCACCTCAATTATGATTGGATGAACAGCGGCGAAGAAATTGGGGGGGCTAATTACTAAAGTCGGGAAAACATTTACAGATATTATGCGGCTCTAATGAAGAGATCAGAGTACCATCCATGGGGACGACTACCCATCCTCTCACTCCTAAAATCACAACCATGCCAGTCACACCCCCCC
>CM070040.1:73333929-73357651 GCA_036250615.1 Ptychadena robeensis
GTGACCACTACACTCATAGCAGATCAATGAATAGAGTCCACGGGGGAGGGGGGGTGGATGGACACTGGAAAGGGGTACAGATGGTTAGCAATTCCTATGTTGAGTCTATAACCACACAGGAAGCAACCAGATGACGGAGGCGGCTGTTGGTTGTGTAAAACTTTTTTATTGAACAACGAGACCCAACGGAATCTCAATACAAAGGCAACAATGTATAATAGTCCTCCACACTAGGCCAACACTGCGTAGCAGCAAGCTACCAACTGAGCTTCCAAAAGAGTGGGTAGTCGTGTATACCGGAATGGATTGGATCTGGATCGATGAGGAACGTCCTTGCGCGGTACCTTAACCGGAGAAGGGCCACAATTGCGGGAGATACCGGATGGGAGTCCGAATGGCGGGCATGGTTCCCAGACGCAACGTCAAATGGACCGCGAGTAGATAGGCACAGCCCAACACGTTCCGGAGGGTGCCACCCCAATCTGAGCAGAGCAGTCTCTGAAGGCAGCAAGAGAGGTGACTGCCAAGTAGGAGAGCCGCGTAATATTGTGCTCTCCGGCTGTACGCACACCGGTGCTGGATACTGTACTGAAGTCCCGGCATGGGGAAAGGGGCACAGGGCGAACCTGTCTTTCTTCCTCTATCCCAGGACTGAGCACCTCCTCTTCCCGTGAGTCTCTCCTTAAACATTCGGACGGCCCCGGTGCATGCTGGGGCACCCCCTTAAAGGGACCTTCACCCTCTGCACACCATGGCACGCCGCTACGAGTCTTCTGTGAGAACCATAAAAAAGAAAGGAAGTTCAATGTACAAAGAACCCATCCAAAGCATCAATGCAACAAAAGTTGAGGTCTAGCAGTCCAACCCCACCTTGTCCCTCCATTACCTCTTCACATAGCAGTTCTTCGGCCTAGTAGTACTATGAGCCCAGGTTGGTGGATGATGTGGAGATGTACTCATGATGACCTGGGCTTACTGGAAGTCAGTTGAATGATGATGGACAGTCTAGAAGACTCTAAAAGACCAATGACAACAACATCAGGGTTCTCAAGATCTTCAGATATAAACCGCCGCTGGTCTACTTCCTCTCCATCTCTTGTGTCCATGGTAGATCAGAACTTCAGATGAAACATCTCCGTTTGGAGGACATTTCTGCTTTATTTCTGCATAATTTTTCCATCCTCTGACATTTATAGATTTCAGTCTTTGATTCTCATATTCTGCTTATTGGCCGTCTGTGAGGACGGGACGGAGACCATCAGAGGATGGATGTGCCAGGAATCTTTTAGCCTGAAGACAAATTCTTCGCCTTGTCTCACTTGTGGTCACCTTCATTTCTGCCAGCGTGCAGTTCCATGGAATACATCCGTAGAGGAGACGGTGAGTCAAAGAGCGAAAAACCAGAAAGAGTGACAGGAAAACCCATGCCAAAGGATTTCGCTTAGCTAAGGTAAAAAGGTGTAAAATCGTCAGAACGCGGAGTCCACCTCAGGGGATGAAGACCCAGAGACCGGCAAAGGAGCCAATGAAATCTGCTGAACCCTGTGGGTGCCGTTGTTCATCTTTGTGTTATCCATGGGGACCCGCTTTTGCAATACATATATGGCAATGGAAGGGGGGGGGGGCTAAACCTCTTAGCACTGGAACGTTCCGCTTCACATGTTTCATATGTGGGCAATTTTTAGCTCCTTACAGTCAGTGCGCAGCAGTCCAGGAAATGACCAGGCGCTCACACAGCAGCGGGGAAAACGACCTGTCACAAGCGCCTGCAAATTTGGTGCAGAAGCTCTTGGTCATTTTTAAAATGACACGTATAGCGGGCAAAAGCCTGACAACTGACCAGTGGATGCCACATGTCACTTCCGCTGGTCGTTTGCGTTTTTTATTTTGCGATGAAAAACCGACTGTGTAAGGCTACGTTCCCACTTAGGCGAACAGCCACATGGCAGACGTGTTTTTAATCATGCATGACGGTGGCGCATGATTGGCCAGGCGTTTTTTACATGAGATTTTTTTTAAAAATCGCCCCCCCCCCCAACAAAAAATGTCCCCTTGATTGTGCCCATAGAGAATAATTGGACATGATCCAAAATCGTGTCCATTCATGTCTATGCGGCCTTTAGTTAAAGTGGGAAAAAGTCCATTCAACTAAATGGAGGCAATCAGCCGCGATCACAACGCACGATTAAAATCATGCCCGCCCCGTGACTGATCGCCCAAGTGTGAACATAGCCTTAATGAGTCCTAAAAGTGGCCATACATGGTTTGATATTTCCCTCCAATCGCCTTAAAACAATTGATTTTGTAAGTCAACCGTATGGAAATCAATTCCCGCACTTGGTATGATCGGTCAAAATCAAACATAAAGTGATCGGACGTGTTGGTGAATTTTAGTGGATCGTACAAGTATCTGACGGGTCTTCTAGGTATTTAGATTGATTTGTATGTGATGGAACTATGGCGCATGTGCACTGATCTAAGTAAAGGAATTGATTGGTTTTAAATCGTTGACCCTGTGTGGTGGCACAATCAATCGGTGTTAGACTCACAATTGATATTAGGGGAAATGACTCTACTGCATTGTGTGATCCGTCAGGACCCCTGCGTTCAGGGGAGTGCTTGGCGGGGGATCCCAACGGATTACCTGCCCGGCGGAACCTGTATTCTCACTAGTGATGAGCGACATAGGCAATATTCGTAAATTTGAATATTCGTGATATGACCATGTATTGTGAAAATGATTTAAAAAAAATAAATACTCGCATTGCGAAAAATCTTCTAAATGAATAGTCACATGCTATGGTTATTTTTGCAATTTGTAAGCTATGTCTACTGAGGTAAGCACCCACATTTTTATGACCACCACCACTAGATGGCAGCAGAGTGTTAAAGCCTGAATCACACAGCACTGTAAGCAGGGAGGAACTGAAATCACAGACCTCAGTTCCTGGGGGAACAGGATATCATTGCACTTCCTGTATCTCCCTGCTGAATGATGTGTGTTTGGTCATTGCAGGTAAGAGAACACATATTCAGGGCTATAAACAGGTTAAAAGGATTCAATCCACATTCCTGTAATCAGCTAAGGCTGTTGGTGATGCTGTATCTAAACCCTGCACACATGTTGGTGAATAATACTGATGAGTCACATGGTGCCAATGCATAGTGGATGTGATTGCTATATGCAACTGATGTCACTGTATAATATGATACTGCACTACTGGCTTACTGTGATGCAGATTCGATATTTATACACAGCTGCACATGTTAATTGGTTACATATCTTATAGAAAATGTTTAATTGTTATTGAGACTGTATTATTATTATATATATATATATATATATATATATATATATATGTATTAACCTCCTGAGCGTTTCGCCCATGGCACGGTTTTTTCATAACCGTGCCACGGGCAATCGCGGCGGAGCACAATATGCTCCACCACGATTTCCTGCTCAGCTGGAGGACGTAAACATAAGTCCGGCGTCACTGGAGACGCCGCACTTACGCTGAAGAAAAGCGACGCCCCTCCAGTTACACGGAGGTCTATGGCGCTGCCTACCCCCGCCCCCTTCGCGTCACCGGTGATGTGATCGGGGGCGGGCCCAGAAGCATCGGCATACATGCCGTAAGAAGACGGCGGGACCTAGAGCGTGGCTCTAGTTAACTGGGGCTGAGTTTCATGATACATGAAACTCAGCCCGAGTTAACTCGGGCAGAATGCTCAGAAGGTTAATATGTAGAAGAGGATTATTGTTGCACTTCCTGTATCTCCATGCTGAAGGATGTGTGTTTGTTCATTGCAGAACAAGTTTCAATAAACTAACTTCTGGTTTCACCCAGCCCGCTCCCTTCGCACATTGGAATAATTGACCATACTTTCAGCATATGTGCAACAAATGCAAATTTGACCCGCTGACATATTCAAGATATTTTAAAATTCTCTAATTGCAGATACTGGCGAAAAAAATTTGAATATTCGAGCTCAGCACTAGTTCTCAAGGTGCTGAGGCGGTCCGCCGATGCAGGGATTAACATAGTG
This sequence comes from Ptychadena robeensis, assembly GCA_036250615.1. Classification (NCBI taxonomy): domain Eukaryota; kingdom Metazoa; phylum Chordata; class Amphibia; order Anura; family Ptychadenidae; genus Ptychadena; species Ptychadena robeensis. The sequence goes on from CM070040.1 coordinate 73,337,977, forward strand.
CAGTACGTTGACCCCTGCATCAGCAGATGTGTGAACAGAGGATCCGCCGGGCAGGTAATGTGTATGTGATCTGTGGGGACCCCGCTGAACGCAGGAGTCCTGAAAGATCACACAATGCTGTGGAGACAAACCTTTAAGGTAGCCATACACCGATTCTTGATCTGATTATTCCAGGCGATTGATCGGATCGGGAATCGATGCAACACCACCTTGGGAATCCAATTTGGATATGAGCCGATCTCCAAAATGGCCGATTCCACAAAATCCATCGATCAGAAAGACTGCTGCATAGGGAGCTATGGGTCCACCAACGTACTGCGATTGCCAAACGATCAACCCAAAAAAACGTTGGTTCAATGTCTGATCCGATTTTTAGCCGTTTTACGATTTTGTTTGGTCGATCGTTCAGGGTGGGCAGAACTCGATTGATCGATCTCATGAACGCATGTGGTGATCGATCGGTCAAAAATCGAGTGAAAAATCGTCCCGTGTATGGGAGCCTTTAGATTGCATGAGCCGATCGAATCAAAGAACGAGAAGTCGTCTTGTGTATGGCCTGCTTAAGGCAGGAGCTGTGTTATTGGTTGAAAAAAGAAGCTTAAAAAAATAAATAAAAAGACTAGACCTAAGCTCCATTTCCCCATCAAATGTCTGACGCTTATGCCCAACAACCCTGAATAAGAACCAAATGTGGTAACCCATGGCAACCAGGCTCTTTTATTAGCCATTAGGACAAAAGAATAGTTTTGATTGGTTGAGATAGATGAATACACCACAAGCTTGTGTTTTCTGCCCAATGATAGATAGTAAGACAAAGGCGCACATTCTGCAGGCAGGAAACCCGAGCACCAGCCGCCCTGGCAAGGTGTTGAAGAGGTAATGTATTACGTGCCGAGCCTCATTTATAATGGTCTCTTTTTTTTTTAGCTGATACATATGTGGCCTCTTCATCCCGCTCGGCCGGCTTTGCTTTGAAATGCATTTCAGAACCCTCTGGGGCCTTGAGATGTTTAGCCGGAGCTCTGGAAGAACAGCGAGTTTTAAGAGGAAGGGGGCATCCTCAAAGGGGCTCCAACTGGACACGTTTCTTTCTTTTCTTTTCGGCTTTTTTTTTTTCTTTCTCTGCTCCCGCTGGAGACGGGATGGATCGTAAAAAAAACCAGAACGCAGACTGGTCAGCAGTGGAGAACCAGAACGTTCTTCACACGCCTTTTATTTAAAGGAAGAAAGCGGAGATGAGGAGGACCGAGTACAGAGGTCACTGATCCAGTATGGAAAGAGATTTTTTAGATTTTTTATGCAGAATATGCAGATTTTTTTTACTTTTTATTTTCAAAAAAACATAAAACATGTGTTGCGTTCTATGGCCCAGCATTCAGTATTGTCTCAAATCATTCATGATGAATACATTCTCAGATCAGAACACAAAGAAGAGCAAACTCCATGCAAATTAGCAGCAAAACACAAACATAAGAACAGGATATACCCTAGGTCAGTGGTGGCCAACTGAGCTTATATGGAGGGCCGCACTTGTGGCCCTCGGCATCACTAAAGGGCCGCACATGACATTCTCAATCTATACTGACTTGTATAAGCTCCTCTTCTGTAATGCCCCTTTAGATCTCTCTGTCAGATATCCTTCTGTCAGATAGCCTTTAGATCTACCAACAACTATGTACAACTTTGCGATTGAACACAGGTAGACTTGATGGCTTAGAAAGTCCCTCATATTACATGGTTTTGGTAAAACAAAAGGCGATCTAAAGCAAATCTGACAGAAATCTAAAGGCGTATGGGGGCCCTAACAAGTTTCCGAGCAAAGACTCGTCAGGGAGGGTCAGCGGACAGGTAAGTTCCTTTGCCCTATGCACTAACAGTTAGGCTTCAGGGGCCACAAGAGAAGGACTGAGGGGGGCCGCCGAACAACACCCTGAGGGGTGTTTGCATGAGGCGTTCTTCAGCAGCCCCCCTTAGTCCTCCACTTACAGCCTCCAAACCTAAATGTTAATGCATAGGGCACAGGAACTCATATTGCATCACATGACCTCTGAATCTAAATGTGTATCGCCATACTACAATGTTACCCAATGCTTGAAGTATCATTAAAAATAAGTTTTGTTAATTAAAAATGAAAAATAATGTTTTCTAGCTCTGCCTACTGTCATAAAAAAAATGCTTATACAAGTCAGTATAGACTGAAAAAGTTATGTGCGGCCCTTTAGAGATGCTAAGGGCCGTACTTGTGGCCCTCCATATCAACTCAGTTGCCCATCACTGGGATATACCCTAGTATCAGTATCATTATTTTCTTTCAGCTGTTGAGGTCATACTGGTATCTTTTGGGCCGTTGTTGATGTTTATTTGGGTGTGTTGGCGAAATTGGGGCATTTGGGGCCGTCCATTAGGGCCTCACAAAGATAAAAACCCTGAGATTTAATCTATATTAAGCTTCTTTAACTTGAACCCACCTAGAGTAATGTTCTTTCATGTGCTCGGTTTGCGTTCCTTTTTACTGTCGGATAGCCTAGGTATAACATCAGGGCAATTGACAGTGATTGACAACCAGCCTCCCAACTGTCTCTGCACACAGCAGAAAACCAACCATAAAGAAGAACTTTGTTGGGCTTAGGGGTTAGCTCTGGTTAGGCCTTGACAGCATTGTGGGCTATGGACACGTCACAGTGATCTCCCCCCATTACAGCCAATGGGGAAGTGGGGGGGGGGGCATGGACACGTTTTAGGATGTGTTACTGTAAAGCAAAAATAACTTGCCCTGTTAGCTCCTATGGACGACATGTACCATAAATGTGCCCAAAAAGCATTGAGGTAAGTCCATGACAACACAGGGACCTGCATTGTTATTGATGAGACTTTGCGGTCAATGATGTGCCTGAGGATACAGGAACATTGTCAACAATACCATAGAAATCCCAATGTCCATAACAGTGAAGACTAGGCCTTAGTCCTTCTCAAGCTATAGGCGCATCTGGCACTACCTTCGGAAACCTCCCAATGTCCCTCATAGTAGAGACTAGGCCTTAGTCCTTCTCAAGCTATAGGAGCATATGCCACTACGTTCTGAAACCTCTCAATGTCCGTCACAGTGGAGACTAGGCCTAAGACCTTCTCAAGCTATAGGCGCATCTGGCGCTACTTTCTAAAACCTCGCCATGTCCGTCACAGTGGAGACTAGGCCTTAGTCCTTCTCAAGCTATAGGCGCATCTGGCACTACCTTCTGAAACCTCCCAATGTCTGTCACAGTGGAGACTAGGCCTTAGACCAGTGGTGGGCAACTGAGTTGATATGGAGGGCCACAAGTGCGGCCCTCAGCATCACTAAAGGGCCGCACATGACATCGATCCAGACCCTCCCACCGTCGACATATTTCAGCAGGCGGGGGACCAGATCCAAACATGCAGTCAAAATGCGACAGCACCCACCCCCACTCCAGCCCCACTCCTGACCTGGTCTCCCCAATCAACATTGACAATTTTGCTGATGTAGGAGCGCCAAAGTTGATTAGGAAAGCTGGGTCAGTGTGTGACCACTTCACAGGTGAGTTGCTATGCCCTATGCATTAACAATTAGGTTTTGGGGGCCGCATGTGGAGGACCAAAGGGGGCCGCCAAACAATGCCCAAAGGGCCGCATGTGGCCCCTGGGCCGCAGGTTGGGCACCTAGGCCTTAGACCTTCTCAAGCTATAGGCGCATCTGGCACTACCTTCTGAAACCTCCCAATGTCTGTCACAGTGGAGACTAGGCCTAAGTCCTTCTCAAGCTATAGGCGCATCTACCTTCTGAAACCTCCCAATGTCCGTCACAGTGGAGACTAGGCCTTAGTCCTTCTCAAGCTATAGGCGCATCTACCTTCTGAAACCTACCTTCTGGACCATTGATTCGCTGTTCAGTTAACGAACGCTCAAGCACAGCGTAATGCGTTTACCACACTGCACTCGAGCATTCATCGGGTATCGATCCATGTATGGGAACCATTAGTGTAGCCACCCAACTGGTTATCAACATCTGAACATGAAAAATGGCTAAACAAAGAAGACCAAGGCAGCCACCACATCTAAGGATTGGTAACCTGCACTGTATGACATTTTGGTTTTGGGGGTTTTCATACAATTTAAGATGATTATGCAAATGATTGATCGCCATTTTCCTTTTTTGGTGACGGTATAATCCTTTAATAATATACCGTGGTTACAGTAGCCCGCTGTCCTCGCAGTTGCTTGCGCCTTTCCTTGACCCGGGCCTCATGCAAAGCTCTGGCGCTGGGGATTCTGTCAGGCGTAAGCTAGCTGTTAAATTCATTTTATGTGCTGGGCCCGCGGAAGAGAGCAAGCTTTTCAGCGGGGAATCGGATTTCAGAAGGAAAACCATGTAATGTTCTGTCCATTTGTCACCTGGACAGGCTGAGCCATTCACTACATGGGCTCTGCTGCTCTTAAAAGCCACTTTGAAGATATTTTATAAGCTCTTCTGGGCAGGAATTCCTTTTGCCATGGTGTGCTTTCCTGTTACGACTCCCCGCCGTGCAATGTCTGTTTTGTGAAGCTCTGTGTATACATACCATGGTATGGCTGGAGCTAAGTCCTCACAGCGGAATCATAACACTAACCTTCGCCCCCTTCTCTGCTTTTATAGGGTGACAGAGCTGTGGCCCTAATGAAGTCCACCTAGGCAGGAGACATTGTTCTTGGGCTGACAGAAGAGTTTATTAAAGGAAGGCTCCAGCGTTGACCCCGCTTTTCCGTAGTATTCCTCTTGCACTTTCCAAACTCTCAAAGGCTATTGGCAAAGAGTTCCACCAGTTCTTTCCTCAGACCTTGCTTCCTCAAAATTTTCAGATCTAACCTCAAAGCTCAACCAAGGCGAGGGGGGAAAATGCCAAACTATTTCTGAATAAAGAAAAAATTAATTAATCAAATCTCACAATTGAGGTGGAGAAGTCTTCAATATGGAGCCCCTAGTAGCTTAGCCAAGTTTTCTCCATTCTCTATGTTCCATGTGAGGCATATAATACTCTATATGGACACATGTCTGTGGAAAAGTGACCATCTCTTTAATTAGCCAAAATTAGTGGACCAGACTTTGAGGTTATTTTGGCTTCCACTTAGCAAGGAGGCTTTCCAGTAGACCTTGGAGTGGGTCAATTGGGCACTTTGGCCAAAAGAGCCTTTGTGAGGTTAGATGTTGATGATGGATAAGAAGGCCTGATGTGTATTTGGTGTCTCAATTCATCTCAATGGTTTGGATCTCTGTCTATACTTGGCATGGTAAGTTCCTCTAGGGGAGCTCATGAAGAAGCACTAGCTATGGTATGTTCCTCATGAAGAAGCACTAGGCATGGTACGTTCCTCTAGGAGATCTCATGAAGAAGCACTAGATATGATATGTACTTGTAGGATAACTCATGAAGAAGCACTAGGCATGGTATGTTCTTCTAGAACTCATGAAAAAGCACAAGGCATGGTACGTTTCACTAGGAGAACTCATGAAGAAGCACTAGACATGGTATATTCCTCTAGGAGAACTCATAAAGAATCACTAGGCATGGAAAATTCCTCTAAGAGAACTCATGAAGAAGCACTAGGCATGGTATGTTCCTCCAGGAGAGTGGTTGTCAACCTGTGGGTCGGGACCCCTTGGGGGGGCTAATGGCTCTGATGCCTTCAGTTCACTGAAACTTTACTACGTCATTTCCGGGGTCACGCATATAAAAAGATTGAGAACCACTGCTCTAGGAAAACTCATGAAGAAACGTTTGGCATGGTAAGTTCCTCTAAGAGAACTCATGAAGAAGCACTAGTTATGATATGTACTTGTAGGATAACTCATGAAGAAGCACTAGGCATGGTACGTTCCTCATGAAGAAGCACTAGGCATGCTATGCTCCTCTAGAACTCATGAAGAAGTACTAGACATGGTATGTTCCTCTAGGAGAACTCATCAAGAAGCACTAGATATGACATGTTCTTGCAGGATAACTCATGAAGAAACACTAGGCATGGAAAATTCCTCCTGCAGAATTAGACTCTTCTCTTCTCTTTACAATTTCTGATTCTGCTGGTAACATACTCCCTATCCAAGGTGACACTGATCCCTCACCCTACTTTATTAGAAGAACAGAAACAGGACAGTGACATCTCCCCTTACCTTTCCCATGACATGCAATAACATAGAGGGGAGAAGTTCAGTAGTTCCAAGTGATGATTTATGGACATTTAACTATCAGACAATCAATCTGGTTTGTCTCTAACCAACAATCCTGAATTAACTAAGGAGTGAGAAAATGGTTTAGACCAAAAGCTGTCCAGTATGTGGCCATGGAAGCCTGTAGTTGGACAACAGTGATCCTAGACAAGTATCAAAATAATGCTACGTGGACCTGACTGTCTACATTAACAATGATCACTTTACCACAAAATTTTCATGTTCCTATTGAGCAGAGTGAATATCACCCTTTCTACAAAAATGGACCAGTCAGTTGGGTCCAAAGATCATATTCTTAGTTGTTGGTCTTTGTTGGGCCCAAACATTACAGCTAGGGGGGTCTAAACTAAATCTAAGTAGAAGCCCCCTTTAAGAATGGCACGGTCCAAAATTCTTCTGACCTACTGTTCTTACAGAAAACATTCTGAAAAGAGAAATAATACTTTAATAACTGTTGAGCCCCAGTGATCTGATCTGTAGCTTCCCAGCCAATTAGCTGAGAGACACATGTGAGTCACGTATTTCTCTGATCTGACACTCCCACCTCCCCTTGACGTTCATAAAAAAGATGGTTGCTAGCATGAGTTTGTCCCCAGGGTTTCCTGGCATTCCAGAATGGGTGAGTTGTCACTTGGCATCAGCAGAGTCGGATCCTCCTGGGAGAGTCCATATAGTTTCTTCATGGCTTGCCATCATACCGAACAATTGGTTCTCACAATCCAAATCCGAAGTTCTCATTTGCTTAGTGTAACATCCCATTGCCCACAAAATACATCATGTTCTTAAACTTCAGCTATGTTCTCGTTATTTATTTTACGGGAACGCTTTTCAACATCTGCTGACAGTAAGATACAAGAGCTGACTTCTTTTGTTCACGTTAAAGCTGAACTCCAGGCAGAAACCTAGCAAAACGTTTAATGCAGTATATACCATTCAGAAATATGTGTGTAGTGTGTGCCATATGGAAGCCATTGTTATGAATCTTTTTTTTTAAAGTTCTCCTTGTTTTTTTTATAATTTCCTATCAGTCAAGTAATTCCCCCTAATTCATATTAAGGCCCCCATACATGGGTCCGTTTCCCATCGGATTCCGGGACGATCGATTCCGGGCGTGTGCACGTGAAACGATCGTCCCGGAATCGCGTGAAGCCCACCTTGTCCGTCCGATCACGTCTGATTGTTCGGGGGCACAGAATCGGATCGGACAGAGAACCAACATGTTGGTCTTTCTGATCCGATTCTGCACACATCAGGGGGAGTTGCCATTTGTGGAGTAAGCGATCGGACACGGAATCGTCCAGGAATCCGTGGGACAAGGTGGTATGTAGCGATCGGACAGACTTAATTGGCCGTTCGATCGGACCTCCGATTCCCGCTGAGATCGCCGGAATCGATCGGATAGGTAATCGATCGGCCATGGAATCCGACTGTGTATGGCTAGCTTTAGTATGTCTGGTGGACTCATGAAAAAGCACTATGCATGGCAATGGCCATAGAAGAACCCGTGAAAAGGCACCAGGCATGGCAAGTTCCTTTAGGATAACTCTTGAAGAAGCACTAGGTATTGTATGTTTTGTATTCTTGTTGGAGAACTCATGAAGAAGCACTAGGCATGGTATGTTTTTGCAGGAGAATACATGAAGAAGCATTATGCATGGTAAGTTCCTCTAGGAGAGCCCATTAAATATCACTAAGCATGGAAAGTACTCTAGGAGGATCCATGATGAACCACTAGGCATGGTATGTTCTTGTTGGAGAACTTTGTTGGAGAACTCACGAAGAAGCACATGTATGGTATGTTCTTGTTGGAGAACTCATGAAGAAGCACATGTATGGTATGTTTTTGTAGGAAAACACATGAAAAAGCACTATGCATGGTAAGTTCCTCTAGGAGAGCCCATAAAATATCACTAAGCATGGAAAGTACTCTAGGAGGACACATGAAAAGGGGTTACGTTACTTGGTCCAAGGAGCCGAAGCACCTCGACTCGAATTCCTGTTCCCCCGGGGACCATGACCGGAATCCAGTCTCCACCAGGAACAGATGGGGTCCTCCAAAGAAGTCCCCTCGTTGGAGGCAATGCCGGGCCAGTCATAGGCAGTCCCTCCCCACCACTTTCCGAGGTTAAGCCCATGAAAGCATAACACCTGTACTAGTGAACTCAAGACAAATATGTCCCATCATCAAGGGGAGTTATGCTGGCCATACACTCTGAGATTAAAATTACGATCCATTAAAACCGACCAATGAAAGCATTTTATCGTCCTGAAATCTGCACATTTATTGGACATATTGAAATTTTTTTATTGGTCTGGGAACATCGGGAAACTTCACTATGTTTTCATAGTGTTTACCGACCAATTACTGCCGAGGCTTCCCCTTTAAAAAAAAAAAAAAAATACATCCTAATGGCCAATATAAACGACAATTAATTTCAATACCATCCTCATAAAAAAAAAAATACGATCGTAAATTGGATTTTCAATGTGGTAGCTTTTTTGCCGAATATTACGATCCAAAACGATACCGCCGTCGGGATACATTGGTCTGTTTTAATGGATCGGAATTTTAATCTCAGAGTGTATGGCTAGCTTAACACAGCATGTATGAGAATCTGTGGTAGAAGCCAGGGCAGAAATAGTGCCCAGGCATTGAGGTCAGTTGGAGGATGTTGGTTGTTGGTGATAATAGGAGGAAACCCCATCATTAATTCCATTGGTAAAAAGTGGCCTTATTATTGGTGTTACTAGCCCCAGCATATAAATTCTTGAATATCATCACTAATTATTATAATTCTTTTATAAGTTAAAGGGGGAGAGTAACACCCCCTCCCTCCTAACCGAAAGTTATTCTACCTCCTAACAAGCATATCATTTGCACAAGTGTGGTGGGGAAATATAAGGGCTTGTTTCCATTAATGCGATCCCGCGCGTTTGTAGCAGTGCAGCCGCAAGCGCAAACAAACGCATCCATTGGAAACTTCAATATAGTTTCCACTGGTGCGGTTGAGCGCATCCACATCTGCATTAAAACAACCGCGCGGCTACAAACGCGCGGGATCGCATGAGTGGAAACCAGCCCTAAGGGAGGGGACATTGCACTTACCTGATTGTGCTGGAAGTGAATTTGAGGAATGTTGTATTTCGAACACAGAAGTGACACCAGCACATCCTAACTTCCGGGGGCACAGATCTAAAAAGGTTGAGAACCACTTGATTAGCCGATGGTACTACTCTCTGCATTTAGGTAAGCAATTGACAAGACCATCCACCTCCAGTTATTGTGATCTCTTCTAACTCTGAATTCTTGTGGACATGTGACATATTTTCTATATCTTAATGCACAGGAACAAGTAATAAAATAGTTTATGTCCATTCGAATTTCTCACAATGTCATTGGGATTGATTATGGGCATTGCTTTCTAACATCTATGGAGGACATACCTTTCCTATGTCAAGCTTTGTTGATGGAAAAACCGACACGTATCCTTCTGTGCCAGAAATACCTGTCCCCCAGATGTTAACAGATGTGATTAAGATGAACTAGTGTAATTCAGAAATACATGGACTGTACCAGGGTTGTCCATCTAGAGTGCTGGAAGACCACATGCAGGCCAGATTTTGGCATCATCATTACTCATTTCATTTTTAAACTCTAAGTAAACCATTTTTCTTTGCTTTATAAGCTGGTGTCTATAAGGAACATGGAATAGACAAACCCTGGATTAAAAGTACATATTGAAAACATGAATGTACACATTTCAATACAGTATTTCAACATTAAATGGATACAGAAAGTTTGGAGTGATCCCCTTTATTGGCTTTTTAGGTCCACTGACAATGTGTGGTAATGTCCCCTTTAAGTATCCGGATCATGATCCTCCTAGGTTAAGGGGAACTTAAGGGGAGGGTCCACCCAACAGCGGCAGCTCAGTAGGAAGGAGTCTGATGGAGTGGAAGCCCCAGTTACACATTCTCTGTACCAGGCCCATCTCTGCCCTTGCCAAAGTCCCTGCCACATGGAGCACAGACGACAGCCGCTGTAGAGTTCCGAGACAGAGTGTCCCTGCTGACCTGTGGTGGCCTCCCTGTGGATAATCAAGTACCGGCCAGTGCTGGCCCTACTTCCCCTGGTGCCAGCGGACTGAACTGTTTTGTTGCCCCGGGACTATTGGGGTCACCATTTATTGTTAAACATGTCATGTAATTATGGTTGGAAGTTTTAACTAGCGCTCCCCGGTGGCTGGAAATAAAGTTTTGTTGAATAACAGTTGGCTCCTGTCATTGGTTGATGCTTGAACCTTACATGGCAAACTGGAGTCATAAAAAAAACAAGCTTTCGAGATGTGTCTGATCCCTTCTTCAGGCTTAATCTGAGACACGCTGAAATCTTTATTGACTTCAGTTAGCCAATAAACGGTATCACTTGAATTCCACACTTTCGGCATTCATCGATGGCCAACACTCTACTATTGCTTTACATTAAATGGAGTATACCTCCCAGTTACCTGAGATGGTAAAGACATACTCCCTATAGAAGGAACACCCATCCCTGCCTTGCCCCTGGTTGCAAATGTAATTGATTAACCCTACAAATAAATTTTTCCAATTTGGTAAGGGGGTCAAATTAACCAACAGGAATGTTAGATGGAAGGTTTAGCGCCATAAAATACTTTAGGTAATAAAATGGTACATTATTTTTATGGAGGACTAAAAATGAGGGAGAATGTTGGAAGACCTGGCTTGGCATTCCATCCCAAAAGGTCTCCAGTAGGGTTGAGGTCAGGACTCTGTGAGGCCCACTTGAGTTCCTCCTCACCAGACCATACCACGTGTATACCACGTGTTTTTGCCCGGGGACACAGTCATGCTTAAGGCCCCCATACACCTTACAATCTTGCCATACAATTTCTGTACAATCAACTTTAGTTCTACCAGAAAAATATGATATGAGGACCTTTCTAAACCTTCCAATCACTATGTATTCTATCAGGGAGGACCCGGCACTACATAGCAGTGATACATACCTTCCAATCACTATGTATTCTATCAGAGAGGACCCAGCACTACATAGCAGTGATATATATCTTCCAATCACTATGTATTCTATCAGGGAGGACCCAGCACTACATAGCAGTGATATATACTTTCCAATCACTATGTATTCTATCAGAGAGGACCCGACAGTACATAGCAGTGATATATACCTCCCAATCCCTATGTATTCTATCAGGGAGGAGCCGGCACTACATAGCAGTGATATATACCTTCCAATCACTGTGTATTCTATCAGGGAGGACCCAGCCCTACATAGCAGTGATTTATACCTTACATTCACTATGTATTCTATCAGGGAGGACCCAGCACTACATAGCAGTGATATATACCTTCCAATCACTATGTATTCTATCAGGGAGGACCCGGCACTACATAGTTGTTGGTAGATCTATAGCAAATTGTATGGAGTGATCTAATGGTGTATGGGGGTCTTAAGTCTTCTCTTCTATTGTAAGACTGGAAGCTAATATTTGTCAGATATAATATATTTGTATTCTTTAGGATTACCAGTACCCTCAACTCAATCATTCGCTGGTGTGTCCACAAACGTCTGACCACGTGGTGTATTTTTAGAACTTTTATTTCCTCTTGATTGAGGCACATCTCCGCAAACAGCAAAGGTTGGAAAAATCCTCGATGCCGCTCGGCTTACATGTCCAGCAGAATTAACCGGCGGTAAAATTAAATTAGAGAACGCTTCCATAATTGCCTGCACAGCTCGACTATCACAAGAATCATAATCTAACTTATTCAAGCTGATCCCTAAACCAAACTTCTCCATCCCTTCACCTCCACAGTCTGACACAAGATTGAAGGCTCCTGTTTTTTCCCCCCTGTGCAGGGCTGGTTTTCATTAAGAAGTCTCCACACTGGATGCATACCGTGGCGTTTGTAACAGCAGAGAGGGGCCTAATTACCTCATTAAGAGGAGATCTGTTTTCCCAAGGGTCCTGACCTGGAGCTCAGTGGAGGAGTCACTTAGGCGGCTAGGATCTGATTGTGCCTCTGAAGCCTAGTGCCTGTTGCACAAGCCTTGTACCAAACCTTAAACACTGCAGACCCCCTCCCAACCCCCCCTAGGTCTGATCTCTGGCCGCCTCTCTACCTATACCAAAAAAGATCTATATTACAGCAATCAGAGATGGAATTTTCTGGGTAACCTTTCAACTGTCTACAATTTACATTCATTTAACATGCCATCGGACTTTTGGCATGACGTTATTCTTCAGAAAAAGCTAAAAAGTTCAGTGGCGTGCCACAGAGGAAAACTTTAGGACTAAGTATAAAGCTCAATTTTCCTGTAAGAAAAGCGGGATCAATTGAAAGCTGGATCAAACAGGGAACCAAAATGTTGGTAAGTGCCTGTTCGACTGCTGTTACTCCGGATGGGGACAAGCGCCCCCATGCAAAGCCTTAAATGGGAATCAATTGTGCAAAGTAGTGTGAAATGATTCGCCATCATCATGCTTAACTTGAGCATTCATCAATCATGCGGTATGGGTATGGGGACCCTTATGCCTGGCATACACATGCCGATCAGCGGCCGATTTTTCACCTGACCGACGGCCGTGTCAGTAGAAAAATCGGCCGCTTATCGGCATGTGCCCACATGGGCAGCTCGGCCGGCCAGAGAACGGACATGTCCGATATTCTCTGGCCGATGGCATTAGCTTCAATGAAGACCGGCGTCACACAAAGGGTGCCGGCCGACTGAAGGGGCCCCATAATGCACCAGGGTGCAAACGTGATGACGTCATCACGTTTGCATTCTGGTGCATATCGAAGCTGGTCTGTCTGCACCCGTCGGGGTGTGTATGGCAGGCATAAATCTTACATAGCCATCACTATTTTGTCAACCTATCTCTTCTTTCATTGAGGGGATATTGCATTGTAAAGGTGGGCATAAACGCGTTGATGTCCATTCAATCAATGAACCCTCGAGCATGGCGAGATGATGTCACCATGCTGTGCTTGAGCGTTAATTGAACAGCGAATCGATGCATTCCCATTAGATTCTTTGGATGGGGACCCAGGTCCCAAGGTAATGGCAACCAAAAAGTGATTTACCAACATGTTGCTTCCCTGTTCGATCAAGCCTTTTTAGAGAGGGATCGATTGATCCCGCTCGAAATTAGTGTGGGTGCTTTTGATTCACAAACAATCGGTCAACGTGAAAACGTGCATGACGGTAAATTTTTCAGGAAACTATTGAAATGATTGAAGATGCTTCCATTTATCCAAGGACAAGATGGTCAACTATTGTGACTTACCAATCCTTGGATATTCTTTATTTAATTTATTTTCCAATAGTGATCTCACCAGTAGCACCCATCCTGCCTCAGGGCCTGTTCCCACTTGTATGATCAGCCGCTGCGCGGACGCAAATTTATTCACGTGCGGTGGGCTTGTCCCCACTTCAACTAAAGGGCACGATCGGGCGCGGAAGCAATTGGACACGTCATCAGAAAGGAGTCTCCCCGCATTCTGATCAGGGGCTGCGGTGCGGACGCGATTTTGACATGAATGGATGCGATCAGAAATCATGAATTCCCTATTTATTACACTTATGTACACTTCAGTGGGATGACGAACCATATAGCAGAGGGTATTAGGGGGTTAAATTTACCTGTCCCATTGCCCACCTTATCCCATTGAGCATGCCAAATACCAGCAGCTCCTTTCAATACCGAGCAGTCTCATCTACCATCCCTCTATCATCAATGGACACAGAAGGGACTTACATGGTTCAATACATGGTTATATGGTTCAGTGACTGCTGTCCCCATTCAAAGTAATGGGATCAGCCAGGAATTAACAGGCACCTGCATCGCATTCTTGGTTGATCACGCCAGGTGGGTGCACCAGATTTTCGGCCGAAAAATCTGGTGAAAATTGGGCCATGTATGGCTTCCTATAGATTGATTGCAAAGAAATGGATCCATGTAAAGGCTTAACCATGGGCAAATTACGGGCAGCGGCCCATTTCCGTCACGTTAAGCATTCTAATTTTGCCCACGCACCTCTCCATTCCCGTGATCAAGTGATCATATCCTAGATTAAAAATCTTTACAAGCAAAGAATAAGTAAAAGGGGTTTCAAGGTGGCCACATGGGATGGTCAATGGCAGGAGAGTTACACTAAAGCTGGGTACACGCGGCTCGATGAAGAAACAGATTAGAGCAACATGGGGCGCCGTGCACTTTCACGGCACCTGATGTTGCTCAAATCTGTTTCTTCATTTGAGCCATCCTGATCCTATTTCAGAAATACTGGCCCTGCTCGAAAGAACTCAACCAAACGGGTTTACAACATGTTGGAAAACCTTGGTTGAAATATAATACATTGAATGGGGACTCCATCCGATGTAATGGACGGGCTACCAGCTGAAGAAGTTCTGTGGCTCGATATGGGGGCGGCTCCAGCCCAGTGCGATGATGTCATCACGCTTGGCTGGAGTTTCCTCAAAACGCCCGTGTATCAAGCCGTGTGTATCCAGCTGAAGTGCAGGACAGTCCAAACAACTTATATGAAGTCCAGTTCAGAATAGCTCCTCCAACATCATCTTTAGGGTTCCATTCATGGATCATTGATTTGCTTGGTAAGGGCGTCATTTGTCTGATGTCATAGTTCCTCATTTGAAGGGACAGTTTAGATCCTCTTTTTGTTTTACCAAAACCATGTAATATGAGGGACTTTCTAAACCATCAAGTCTACCTGTGTTCAATCGCAGAGGACCCGGCACTACATAGTTGTTGGTAGATCTAATAAATATCTGACAAAGGTGTTTGGCCAGCTTAAAACGTTTCATTCTATGGACCTTAAGGAACTTTTACCATCATGGAACCCAAAAACAAACATGGTAAACTAGGCTAAATCTATACTCAAAAACAAGTATAGGACCGAGACTCTGATCACTATATATTGGGGTGGCTAGCCCCTGAGACTTTCACGGCACATAAATTAGAAGCAAATGTGAAAAAATAGACAGTAGTTTATTGAGCAAGTAGACACATAAATATGCATAAAAATCACGTCCAACAAACGTTGATATTGGTAAAAATCAAATAGAGCTTCGTGGTCAGGTCCGAGGTAAGATATACACAACGCGTTTCGCCCTCTTATGGGCTTCATCAGGGGTCGGTCAAAGGTGAGGTAGTTCCTCTAGAAGCTTATGTTTTAAAATATGTATCTCTTGTGTCCTGTGGGTTGGAGAGCGGCCTGGTCTTACAGAAGGGGTCCCATTGCCCCAATTCCTATCGTATGCTGGTCAGAGGATAGGTAGTCTTGATCAAATAGTGTGGATCCCGTTGTCTAGTCCCAGCAGCGTATGGTGCCCCCCTCACTGGGGATCCTGCAATTGGCCTCCACCTCCTACACCCTCCCCTGTCCAAGGGGGATTCTGGGTGTATCCCCCCAGGAGGGAAACGACAAAGTCTCACCTTTAGGAGTTCTCAGGGTTCTTGGGTCCTAAGTGGTGGTTCAATTGGTCAGAAAGAGGGTCCCAGGCAAAGTGTCCACAGTCCATGGTCCATGATGTCGTTCAGTCCTCCTCCATAGATAGCTGTCTGGGGGGTAGGGATAACAGGAGAGCCAGGGAGACAAACACAGGACTCCCCAGCCAGCACGCCTTGAGTCATGTTTTAAGAAACTAAGGAAATTCATAGAAAAAGCCCCAATGGGTATCTTTACAGATGTCTTCTTGGTCCACGTGACCAGGGGTGTGGTGGGGCCTTCTCCTACATACTTTACTCCATCAAGGGTTCTTCGTTTCCATCCCTAAACGTTGGGTGGAGTCAGGGGGACAGATGCGGTACAGATGTACACTCTATCAGTAAACTCTCAGATATTGAATACTCAGGCTTGTTGCATGGTGACTGCATGTGCACGCTATGGCCATGCGATTGTTTTCGTTGTTCCCTTCGTGTTGTGGATGCTCGGTGGAAGAGCCAGCTGTTCAGATCGTTCAGATATGGCCAAATCTGTGTACCGCCAAATATGTTAAAAGGAACACATGATGTGCACATGCTTGTTGTGGCTCAGTGACTCATCAAGCAGTTAAGAAAGGATAAGGATGACTCCCCCGGAGTAATTGAAGCTTCCATGTTTTTATTATGAGAGGCTACCTTTAAACATGTTGACTAGGCAGTAAAAAATTTGAGAAAGTGATTTTTGGCGCTTCTCCAAGCAATCATAGACTATTTTCTCGGTCATTATCAGGAAGAGTTACCCACAAACGGCTGTAGTGGCATCATTTCCTGCTGTGGAGACCATTTACTTGAGCTGGCTTGTTGTCCACCAGGTGACTGGTCTTCTCAGTGGCCATGTTGATGTCATGTAGGGTTCAAAGAGGCTGTTGAGTAGAAAAAATTTGATTCGCTTGATTTCTCACTATCTCAGAAGGATAGTATACATTTTGATTCCTCCAAATCCTAAACTCTTCACTAGGGTTCAGAACAATTTCGTGCTCCCATTGGGTACATTTACCCCTATTCTTACCCTGATGACCATTGGTCAGTGATAGAAACTGCTACAGTTGTCACCATAAGATTAGGTAAGGGGTAAGTTCCAACGTTCTGTACAGCTAGCCATACACGTGTCGGATTCCATGGCTGATCGATCACCCATCCGATCGTTTCCGGCGATTCCGCCGGGAATCAGAGGTCTGAACGATCGGCCAATTAAGAGTATCCGATCGCTGCATACCACCTTGTCCAACGGATTCCGGGACGATTCCGTGTCCGATTGTCCACCTCACAAATGGCAACTCCCCCTGATCTGTGCAGAATCGGATCAAAAAGACCAACATGTTGGTTCTCTGTCGGATCCGATTCTGGGCCCCTGAACGATCGGACCTGATCGATTGGACAAGGTGGGCTGCATGCGATTCCGGCACGATCGTTTGGCGTGCACGCGCCCGGAATCGATCGTGCCGGAATACGGTGGGAATCCGACACGTGTATGGGGGCCTTACTGGTAACATCTGACTGGGGAATTTCTCTCAATCTACACACATTTCTTTTTACCTCCTGAAGCAGGAAGTGACAGTGATGTCAAATATACAGTAATAAAGTCTTCTAAAAAAAAGTTTGTACAATATATCAGGACGTGACCCAACTATTCTAATGATCCAGTAATTTCTTATAAATAGAGACATGTTAGTCACATGGCTGGATTCCGAGGCATTGGTCATGTGATATCAACTGAAGACATCTAAGTGACTGGCATGTAGACTGCACCAATCATTCTGTGGCTTCCTTTAAGTTGAAATGACCATGGCATCCGCACACTTTGGCATGATTGACATCTGAGGCAGATCAATGCACCACGTGTGATCTATACGCTAAAAATGGCTTAAGGTGCCCATACAAGCACAGATATGTGCTAGATCTGTAGGCGATTCTTGCGCCGTGCACGCTCACGGCTATCTATCTAGCACATGTAATGTAACATGTAATGCACCACCCCTGTCTTCTGGTAGGATCAATCCCGTAGCAAGAAGGACAGGATCTCATGGAAAATCTCTCCAACAGTCACAGAGACATGTTTAAAGGAGCGAAGAAGGCTTCAGGTTTCTTGACTAATGTCTTGCTGTCCTGGAGACCCCATCTATCATATCCTGGTGCCTCAATGTAAAAAACAATAAGAGGGAACCTCCACAATGGAGTCTATGTCCGACACCATCTACTTAAGTTGGGCTATAACTTTTTGTAACTGGGAAACTTAGCTGATCTTATATATGACTATTATCAACGGTCAATGGACCCTCTGCATTAGTGATGAGCAGCATAAGCAATATTCGTATTTGCACATTTTTGGCCTAATATTTGCAATAAATGTGAGAATCTGTGATCTCCAGTCATTATTACCTTCATTGGGCAAAACTGCACTTGTACATGCGCATATTGCAAATGCAATGCACGGTAGTTTCAGGTACTGATGTAAAAAATCTTAAATATTTGCGTAATATTTATATACTAAAGGTGGGTTTACACGTGTAGATAATTTTTTCAATCAACCAAAAAAATCTACATGTGTAAACCCACCTTATGGGTCCCCATACACCTTTAGATTTCTCTGTCAGATTTCCTTTAGATCTCCTTTACCAAAACAATGTAATATGAGGGACTTTCCTAACAATCAAGGCTACCTGTGTTCAATCACAGAGGACCCGGCACTACATAGTTGTTAGTAGATCTAAAGGATATCTGACAAAGAGATCTAAAGGTGTATGGCCAGCTTAAGATACAGCTCTATATTCAAGATCTTCGGGAATCCTCAAAGTGCCGATATTCACAATAGAAATCTGCAATTATTATTTTCGCGATCAACACTATTCTGCATGCATTTGTGCAGCTGACTTAAGCTAGCCATGAACTGGTCGACCTTTCCATCTTAGATCCGATCGTGCTGTGCGATTTAACGATCGTGCTCTGGTCTAACACGATCGATTGTAGCACCACGCAATGTTATTGAGTGAAACATAGGTGTATGTGGGCCTCAATTCTGATGGTTATTGAGATTCCATATCTGAAATGGAAATCAAACAAATAATCAATTGAAAAGTAATTTTAAGTCAATCCAAGGGAATTATGGAACCGTGTACGGGCACCATTTATTTCACGCCATTATAACCTTTGCAGGGACGCCATTTAAGTTTTGACCTATACCATACGACCAAGAAGTATCCCTCAATGTGTGGAAGGACTACCTTGTAATATTCGATAACCAGATAAGCTTCTTCTAAATCCATACATGTCTAGATTTTCTGTTCAATCTACTTAAAAAGATACATTTTTGGGGTCAGGGAAATTGGTGATCAATTGTATGTTTGCCAACTGAAGTAACAGATATTTGATCAACTTTTTTGGGATCGACTGAAAGTGTAATGAATTTCAATACAACCAATTAAAATTTACCAGCATGTCCAATGTCCTTTTTCAATAAATTTTTTTCCCAATTTTTATTGTTTTAGGTTGATCTAACCATGTGGGCTGCCATAGATTTTCAATCGAATTAAGTTGATTGGATGAAAAATCTAGACATGTATGGGGGCCTTAAGTCAGAACCCTCCAACTATTTGAGCCCCATCTAATATGTATTTAACCCTTGTCTGGCAACTCCTCTGGGTCTTGTGATCCTATTATAAGGTCATCGATCGGAGCCCAGGAATCTTTTAGATCCACCCCAGGTTACCCCATAAAGAAAAAGTAATCCCTTCGGAGCTCGGAAGAGCCTGCTTTCCTAGGGGCACTTGTTGATAGAAGCACTTAACCTCACGTTTTTGAACCACTAGGACGCATCTTGAGGAGCTGAAAGAAAAACATCTCTGACCATCTCATTTTCCTTTCCTTTCTTCTACTAGGGAGAAGGAGTAAAAAAAAAAAAAGGGGAAGGGGG
>CM070040.1:73421709-73454314 GCA_036250615.1 Ptychadena robeensis
CAGTGATATATACCTTCCAATCGCTATGTATTCTATCAGGGAGGACCCGGCACTACAGAGTTGTTGGCAGGCTAATGGAAATTGTATGGAGTGGTCTTAAGGTTTATGGGGGGCTTTAGACATACAGTAAGGATATTACCGATCCTGTAGCCCTTAAACTAACCACAACTCTTGTCTATGTGTTCTTTTGCCCATAACCCTTAATCCAACACTTACCATAACACACTATAACCCTTAATCCAACATGGCACTCCGTCACTCAGAGTGTCGGCGGGCACCCTTTGTGTTCTGGCCATTTCTTTGGTTGGGGATGCTGGTTGCATTGCGGACATGGCCATTCTTCTTTGGCCTGTCGCCCCATGTGAGCACTCACGCACATCGGTCAGCCGAAAATCAGCCGCAGCTCGTCAGGTGTACAGGGGCCTTTTCTCAACTCTTAAAAAGTTGAATAGCTGCAGTGGGTGAGCCAACCTCAGTACAATAGCAATGATTTTGGAATGGGAGGCTCCCTAGTGGTCAGGATCTTATACTCCCCTCTCTATAGGCTGAGGATATGTAAGCTGCACTTATTGTTTTTGAGTTTAGGTACACTTTAATCTATACAGTATATATACATCTTTCATTATTTGGATGTTCATACTCTTTAATTATAAACTTTATATTCTGCCTTAATCCCGGTCATAATTTCTGCAGAAAAAGGCGTTTTATCCCCATATAATCGTTTTACACAAAAGATCTTAGAATCCTCTGTTATACTTCATCATTCATCTTCGTAAAGCACTTGGTTCCAGCATGTAATGGAATCCCCCGGCATCTCTTTAGACTTGTTTTGCATGAAGTGTCTTGTTACCTAAAGTAACTCTTGTAACAAGCAGCGGGATATAAATTGACGGAGTCTAGACAGAGCTTCAGCCGCCTGTCAACGTCACAGATAGTCCAGCGGACGTCACCGGCGATGCCACATTTCAAGGAATAGAAAACCTAACACAAGTTACCCAAGTGAACGGATGCTGGAGAACTAAGGGCTTGTTTCCATTATACGTTGGGACCCCTGCTAAGCGTATACGCTTAGCAGGGGTCCCGACGTATCCCACAGACTTTGCCTGCCGGCGGATGATCTGTTTACACATCCGCCGGTGTAAAGGATGAACGTACTCGACTACGTTCAGCCTTACACCGGCGGATCGGCTCAGCGCAATGAAGACAGACCCTCCGCCGAGCAGGTAAGTCTGTTACGTTGGGACCTCCCGCTAAGCGTGTAGGCTTAGCGGAGGGGTCCAAACCTAATGGAAACAAAGCCTAAGTGACATTATAAGGCACAGCACTGAGAGTGCATGTTAGGGCTTGTGTCCACTGCGGCGACATTTTGTCATGGACACATTCTGGAATGAGAGGGTATCCACTTCCACGATTTGTTTACAATGTGGGGCCCCACATGGCTACGCGCATCTGCATGACGCGGAAAAGTCCATGGGTGGGGTGTCATGAGCGGGAAGATGTGGACGCGTTAAAAAATCCCATCCATTCATTCTCTATGGGCACGATCAAGAGGCGATCTCTTTTTTTAATGGGGGTGTTTTGTTTTTTTAAATAGCGTGTAAAAATCGCGTGGTCAATCGCTCCCAACCGCGTCAGCAATCACATGCGATCGCACACCCGATTAAAATCTTGTCCGTGCCGCGGCTAATGTCCGTGCCACGGCAGCTCGTGCGGTTCCAGCTTGTCACCGACCCCGTGCGCCACTCAAGTGGGGTGGCGAGGCCTTGCTGCTACAGGTCTCGGTTGGTGGAACACGTGCGGCCCTTGGACTTGCCCAGCTATCCCGTTCTGGCAGGGGCCAACATCGTATTGGACCGGCGGAACAGCAGCAGTCTGTTGAGGCGAGTGGACTGAATCCAGAGCTAAGATCTCTTTGCCCGGCCGGGTTCAGCGAGTGCACAGTTTTGTGAGTTGTTAAGTTTTATTAAAGCCCTTTTGAACAGTTCCTCCGCCTCTTGTCGTGGTTGATCCTGAACCTTACAGAACTACTCACAACACCAGATCCTTTGAGGTGGATGTCCTCTTGTCTGGCCACCGAACACCATCTGCACACCAATAAGCCAAGGTCCACGCACGCTGGAAGGGGGCTATTTACAGTTTATTGTTGGGGTATATACATACAGCTCCGACTCCCGAGGGCGGAGAAGGGGTCCAATCGTAGGGATAAACGTTACGGTTGTCGCTACCAAGCTGCTGGAATCTTTAGGCCGGGTGCAGTGGGTCTCTCTGCTGGGCTGTGGTACTCCAGGGAGAATCAACAGAAGAAGCCCAGAACATTCTACGGACTGACTATTTATGTCCTCAGACAGGGGCTGGCTTAAGGCCTGTTACTGGGCAGAAGTATATTAGCTACTTTTTGGAGGGAAAGTAGAGAGGTAAACACCCAGCCATGACTCATGGTTCCAGCAACTTGTCTACAACAGGTGCAACCCTTAAAGGGATACACCAACCAAATAAGCACTATACAGTGTGACAGACTGGTGGTCTGTCATGGTGTAAATGGTCCATGTGCTGCAGTGAAGGGGTCTGCTGGTGTATCCTGGAGGGAGAGTAGTGTTGGGCATTGACAGTAGGTTCTGGATCTGGACTTTGGAGTGGGGATGGAAGGAACTGGGTGGGCCTTCTCACTCCACCAAGATACACCTGTTGGACCCTAATGAGATGGCCGGGTGTGTCTCCACAATAGGAGGTGGGACCAGTCAGTCAGGGCTTCCTGATGAGGTAGGGAGACACTGTGCTGCTGGAGCAGTGGATACCAGGGGGCACACAGGGAGTGTGTAGCCCAGGCTGGGGACGTCTAGGTACCAGGCTGTGATAGCTGTTCCCTGAGCTAAAGGAAAGAGTCTGTGTAGGACCTTGTACAAGCCAGGAGGCTTGGTATTTCCAAAAGACATTCGTGTTGTGGATTAACCCCTGCAAGTGTCATTTCTGTTGGGTGCCCATTTCTGCAGGAGCCCTGAAGAGAACCTGTTGTATGGTTTGCCGTGATTGAAAGCGCCGATTTGAGGCTGATTCCCCACAACAGGCAATATAATACAGCGCATATTATACAGTTATGTGGCCCTTTCTCCGGTCACTACATGACTTTGACAGGTCTTCTAAATCTCTTTCAGCTCCATGGTACTTGGTGGGCCATCACCAGCTGGAATTAGAGTGTAAGGGTTAAGATATCCTTTTACGAAAGAGTTAACATTACGCGGATGTCAGCAAAAAGCCAAAAGAAAAAAGTCTGGTCTTCGGCAGAGTCTGCAGAGTTACCTTTTGGAGCTAAAACGTGGCCGTAAAAATCATTCCAGATAACCACAGCGAACTCGTCTCCTGCGCAGAAATACATTAAAGACGTTTTAAGAGTCGGAAAGAAAATGTGAGCGCCAGACGCAGCATTAACACGGGGGCCCGGGAAGAGGGAGATGGATTCTTCTGCCAACACTCCGCACCCCTGGGTACTCAAGAATAATGTTCCCCAGCAAACCTTGCGTTCTCAGTTACCAATATGTGTTCTATTTATTTTGGTGTGTCACAAATCAGAGCTGGCATCTGGGATTATACAAACATCTCAGGGTTTGGGTTACAGGTCAGGCCTTTGCCGGGTTCCAGCAGACATTTCTGGGGAAGGACGTGCTCGGGACGGGACATGATGACAACGTGGTGCCTTTCTGAAGGATGGGCGATGCTGGGGCGGCTTGCGATGGGATTTAGGAGCTCGCGGCGTTCACACACCTTCTTTACCGGTCCCACCGGCCGCCTCTCATCACTCAATATGAATGTGAATACATAACGGTCAGCTTCTGGGAAATCATCAAATTATCTGAGTCTTCTGGGTACCAGAAGGTTCTTGTGGGCCTATAGGCCGGGCAAACTATGATTTGATGTACTGGTAGTTTTGTAGTTTCACTAAGGTGATCGTCACAACAGCTTAAACCAGGGGTGGACAAATTAGGGCCCAGGGGCCCACATCCGGCCCTTTGTCACATTCTTGAAAAGATGCTACCCTCCGCTTGTTCTCTGCAATGAGTGCACATAATGCCTAGAAGTGTCCAAACATTGCCTTAGGGACTATGCAGTGATGTCAGTGGTGGTTTTACATATGGGCAGTTGCCCAGGGTGGCATCATGGGGGGGGGGAGGGGTGTCATCAGCCCATATGTAAAACTGCTCATCTCCTCCGCTGCTGAAATACCCAATTATGATCTGTTGGGGATATGCTGTGCCCTGGGATTGTCCAGGTGCCGAGATATTTTTCTCCACCTGGCGTGACTCTGTGCCTGTGATAGCGTCATGTTTTCTCTACTGCTATGTATCTTAAAATGACGGGTCGTTTTGCTGCCGATTTCTCGGCAGATCAGCCGCACATGATGACGTCATGCACGGCCCCTAGTGCCAAGAATCGCTCGGGCACCCTTTGTGTGCTGCCCATTACTTTGAATGGGGACATGGCGGTCGATCTGCCTGTCTATGGCCAGCTTTACTCTGTAAATTGTTTGCCCCGGTTTCTGATCTTGGCTTGCTGTCTGAAAGGAAATGGATCAGTCAGTGATGATGCCAGGGATGTGAAGGGCCAAGAAAGTGCTCAGGAGGTTAATCAATTAAAGTGTAAACACAACATGGTGCAATGCTCTGCGTTCCAAAGTGGATTATCCGAAAAAAAATAGGTGAGCTCTGGCATCCCTGGATAACACTGCGTATGATCACTATCCCAGTAATCCTATATTAGGAAGCAGCTTAGAACTTTGATGATAAAAATGGAAAGTGGGAATTTCTTTGATTGGGATGTATGATTTTTCATTTGTAATACTGAGATAACACATTATATCATGTGACTAATGCTTATCAAGCTTCAATGAGAATGTTGTACTTGTGGGTGAAGTTTCGATATTCTGTAGAACTTCTCTGGGGTTGAGCAGTAGATGTGCCTGGACTGCCCCCGGGTGGTCATGTATGGTACTGCACATGTACTCCAGCTATTTTGTGTTGTTCTTTCACAAAAAAAGGAACCTCACATTGCAACTTGGACTGGATTGTTTCGCTGGAAGGTCTGTGAAAAAGAATAATAGACTCAATTTATATATGTAAAGGTCGACTCAATCTAGAATAAATCGTGCTGGATATACAGCAATGTGTTGGTTTACATTGGAGTTCCAAATGCAGTAAGGAAATGTGTGCCTACTACCCTCCCACATGGGTGTACCTATTTATTCAATATAGTAGAGGGACACATACAGTGGACCCTTTACATACAAACTTAATTGGTTCCAAGGGTCGATTGTAAGTCATGAATATTTTCCCCATAGAAATAATATATATATCTATAATGGTGAACCCTTCTAAAGATTCTGGGGAAAGCACCATTCATTGCGTTCGCAATATGCGCATGTACAAGTGCTGATTTTCGCATTTTACTCCTATGTGTTGTCTCGTCTGGTGAGTTCAAAGTCAAGTAAAAATTTCGAACTTAAAGCGCACCTAAACCCAATAATAAAAAACACCAAAAAAAGTAATACCATTTTTACTTACCTCTAAACTGTTCCAGTAGCTCAAAAAACTAAAATAATTATTTACCTATCCTGCTGCCGTCTTTGGGAGACAACATTTTAGATTCAGTGTTAGCTTCCAGTCTTGAATGGGTTAAGGCTGCAATAACGCTGGGGGCCACTGGGGGTGCCAGCTACAATGTGTGTCAATGAACACAAAGTCAAAGCAGGGGAAAAAACAATGTGAACAGCTGCAGAAGAATGTCTGTGTGAGACACTGTTGCCTCTGTCTGTCCTAGTGAGATCATAGGGAGGTGTGAGAGGGAAATATACATATATCTTCTCACAGGTAGGATTTTTTATATTTTATTTGCATATTGCTCCAATAATGTGGGGTTGGCTAGCTAGGGGGAAAAGTTTGTCTGGTGGGTTTAGGTGCGATTTAACTTGCAAAAACTACACGTATTTGAGCAAAACGATTTGTAATGTTCTCACAACCCTTCTCCACATCTCTAGTCTCTACATCTTTTGGTGATGATATCATGTTTAGGGGCTTTGCAATCAGCTCACAAAGTCAGCTAGTTGAAAAATTCGACCATCTCTAGCGAAGACCACAGCAGAGATTGGGGTGTCCTACCTAAACTGAAGACTAGTGATTCCTCGGAGAACCTCACACCGTCTCTACTCACTATATTGTGTCTCCTGGACCTGATGAATGGACCCAGGGCTGGAAGTTAGAAATACCAGCCCCAGATTTGGAAGTTTTTTGGGCCTCCCCGGGAAATAGTTGTTGAGCGGGGGTGGGGGGTTGTGGAGCACGGGGGGTTTGGTATTGTGAGCGGCAGACAGCTCATAAGAGGCTGTCTACAGTCCGAGAAATTGCAGACCGGGCACGGAGATGATGCCTTCCGCGCCCCCCTAGCTGCTTTGGCCCTGGACAAGATTGCCCCCCCCCCCTTGAAGCCGGCCCTTGATGGACCTTATGCTGGAAACTTGTCTTAGGATGAGCAGTGAAGGACTCTGGACTCCGAGTTATTACAATATGACATCAGCGATTACCCTTTCATTTCTGTTCCGGGAGAGACAACTATTTTTGTGTTCGGCCCCAATAAATGGAACTGATTCACTTGGACGGTTTCCTGCGCCCTGGCTGCCGCCCACCAGACAGACACTGCAAATGTCAGAGCCTTTCAAACAGGTCATATACATTTTTGCATTCAATGTAAAATGTGATTTTAGCTCACAACGCTCAGCTGTGCTAAAATCTGTGAAAAAATCGGCCCTTGTATGATGTTTTTCCTTGTAACCATGTTTGATATCCTATACTTTGGATGGGGACCGCAGGACCATGTTTGTCTTTCAGGAAGAGAGGATGACATGGAAGGTGGTTATTGTTGGGAAGGAGAGTCAGGAATCTGGGGGTGTCCTTTCTTTCTCTCCCTGGAAGAGTCTGTAGACTTTTGTAGATTGGGGAGATGGTCCATTATGACACGCTGGACTTATTGGTGACATCAGGTCACATGATCGTCACTCTCATATTTCTTCACATTTTCCTTCTCCTATTCAGTTGTGATGCTTTCCTTACCTTCTCCTTCTTCTTCCATCTGTCTTTTCTGTTATTTTTAAGGACATCTTGATGCTCTGAAGTCCCTAAACATGTGTGTCTGGGCTCAGAGTGCAGGTTACAAATCCTTCTCAAGCAGGAACACTTTTTGGACTAAATTCTGGTTGTAAGTCAAGACTTTGGTTGTAAGTTAAAGTGGACCTACCACCTGGTAGGTCACTCCAGCTGCAGCCAATACTGCGGAGATCCGCGATAGAAAATAAAATACCTTTTCCTGACAGCAGGAGGGGTGTTTTTTAGGGACCGATTCTCCCACTGTCTGACCTAGCACCTCAGCACTAAGTCATACAGCCGCAAGGGCATTTGGCTTATGTGGCTGTAGGAAATCGCATCTGCCCAGTCCCATGGGATTGTGACATCACATATGTGAGACTTTTTGGTGGGTAATGAGGGGAGAGAGAGAGACCTCTCTTCACCTGTCGTAACCCACTTGACAACCCAACAACCCCCCCACCGGAGCTCTTCGGCAGAGGAGAAAGAGGCTTGTCAGTCAGCGTTGGTGTTGGCTGACGTGAGAAGTATGCATCGGAAAGTGGCTTCGGTTTGCCAATAGTTAAGATGAGGAAGGTAAGTAACTGCTGACAGGTAGAGGCGACAGATGAGCGATGGAGTGCAAAGTGATGACTGCACTCCGTCGCTCAGAGTATCGGCAGGCACCCTTTGTGTGCCGGCCGTTAGTTTGAGCAGGGACGCCGGTCCCCATTCAAACTAATGGCATCGGCCAGAGATTTGCGGACATGTCCGTTCCCTGGCTGAACGAGCTTTGAGGGGGGCAGAAATCTGTCGGCCCATGTGTGGGGGCTATAAGTAATGTGGCTACCTCCTCCCTGATGCAATGGACAGGCTTTTGGGAGAAAGTATCCCTAGATAGATCGGCCTGCAATGAAAATCCATGGTGA
Source organism: Ptychadena robeensis (assembly GCA_036250615.1). Lineage (NCBI taxonomy): Eukaryota > Metazoa > Chordata > Amphibia > Anura > Ptychadenidae > Ptychadena > Ptychadena robeensis. The sequence goes on from CM070040.1 coordinate 73,429,742, forward strand.
TCATGATATGGAAGATATTATTGGTGAAACCTTTAAAATTTGCCGTAAAGTCTGTAAAAACGATTTCGAGGAGCAGATCCGGCCAGGAGAAGTATACGGAAAACGATATTGGTACTCGGGGATTACCTTTACAAGTATTCTGTATTGTATAAAAGATCTCAGAGTACTTGGTGAGGAAATATTATAACTTTTGTAGTGAGGATATGATGCTTTTACTTTGTCCGGGTTCAGTAAAACAAATAGTGAATGGCGATAGACCGTATCACTGAGAGATTTGGTGATTATTGAGGCTCGGATACCGTGGAATGATATTTATATGAGAGGGAGAATAGTGAATGTGAATGGGACAGATTAGCCTGTCAGAGTGATGGAAGGAGAAGAAAGATATTCATGGGGATAATGGCAACCAGAAGAGACGGATAAAACCGAGGTGAGAAATACCTGAGAAACCGAGGAGTAACCAGCAGAAGTCAGGGAAAGTTCACACACAATACTTAAGGCCTAAAGACACACAGGTGACGTCACAAGTAATACAAACAAATCTAGAAGAAGGTCACTGGAGGGACAGGGAAGTACGCGAACGTCAATGTGGCCAAAAAGTCTTTGTACCCATCAGTCATCAATTTTTTTTTTGGGAGAGATACCAACAACAGCAAAACCTGTTCAGGGAAGTAAACCCAACCCATCTGAAACTGACAACTTTAGAACATTACACGATGAGGAGAGTGTAAGTTGTCATGACACAGGACTGATGGGAGCACTCACCTTTCCTTCTCCGGACAAGCCCTTTTCCAGATGCCCCAAACCATGGGTGGTGGCTTCTTAGGAGAATATAACCCCAGTCCTCAGCAGTCCATTTACCATACTTTCTGCAGAAGATCAATCGATCCCTGATTATTTGGGGCATCTGGAAAAAGGAATTGTCCAGAAAAGAAAAGGTGAGCGCTACTATCAGTCCTGTGTCATGCCGACAGTAAAGCAGTCTTGTGTGGGGGTCCCTTCTCATCCAAGGGAGTGGGCTCACTCACAATTTTGCCTCAAAACACAGAAACCATGAATAAAGAATGGAACCAAAACCCCGTCCAATAGCAATTTCTTCCAACAATCCAACAACAGTTTGGTGAAGAACAATGCATTTTCCAGCATGATGGAGCGCCGCGCCATAAGGAAAAAGTGATAACTAAGTGGCTTGGGGACCTAAACGTTGAAATTTTGGGTCCATGGCCTGGAAACTCCTCAGATCATAATCCCATCGAGAACTTGTGGTCATTTCTCAAGAGGCGGGTGGACAAACGAAAACCAACTAAGTGATTATGAAAGAATGGGTTGTATCAGCCAGGATTTGGCCCAAAAGTTGATTGAGAGCATGCCCGAGAGCATGTCGAATTGCAGAGGTCCTGAAAAAAAATATTTCAGTATATCCCAGAAACAACTGCAACAAAGATCGAAAAGCAGCGCAGCAGCAAACTTTGTGAAAACGAATATTTGTGTCATTCTCAAAACTTTTGGCCAGGACTGTACATAGACAGGGCTGCACATAAGTGGTACACAGCTGCGTATGCAGAAACAAAACTAGCTATGTGTAGCTGCAGCAGTGTCAATGTATGCCTTTGCGTGAGAGGAGGTATTCCAGAGGGGGGGGGGTGCCACTAACAGGGGCACATCAAGTACCAGTGTAGTGACCCAAGAAAGGTCCACAAACTGTATTTATATGCACTGTATAATATTGCCTGTATAGTGCTTATAGTTGGTGTGTGTCCCCTTAAGGGTTGCACCTGTTGTTTACGAGTAGCTGGAACCATGAGCCATGGCTGGGTGTCAGGATTCCAACCCAGGAATGCTCCGACGCCTGATTAGCTCTACCTGCTGAGCCACCTCACAATATGACTTTATGCCTTGCTGGATTCCTTGGACCTTGATACCAAGTCACCTAACTCTCATGAACCCTGAACCCTTGGCCACTCCCCTGGACTTCCTATAAAAGCCAAGTCCCAACTTGCATTCAATGCCAGATTATTGTGCCTTGCCAATAACTCGCTCTGTGTTCTCATCGTGCTCTGATTTCTGATAACTTGTGTACCGAACCTTGGCTTCTGAATATTGACTACTCTTCTCTCATCGCTCCATTCCTGACATGACACCATTGGCTACTGACCCCGGCTTGGATTTGACTACTCTTTTGCTTCTTCCCTGACTGCTACCTGTGTTTTTGCTCGTTCCCTGTTTGTGTTCTGTTCTTGGACTCTGATCACCTGTGTTCCGATTGCTGTTTCAGCTACTGGACTCTGAGTCTGAACTGAGATTGTTACACTGGGTGTTTACCTCTTTACTTTCCCTCCAAAAAGTAGCAAAGATACTCCTGCCCAGTAACTGGCCTTATGCCAGCCCCGTCTAAAGACATAGAAGTCCCTTAGAATATTCTGGGCATCTCTGCATTCGCTCCGTAGATGACTACAAGCCTCTCAATTCTTTAAACCCCCCCCCCCCCCATACAGGTTTACATTTTTACCCGATTTTATTAAACCAAAACCCTAGTTTGCACATTCACACAATTCATTTACATATTTTGAATGGTCATTAAGCATGCTAATAGCAGTGAAGATAAGGTTCAACTCACAAACCTGCCATCACTATAATAACAGAATCCTCCAATCAGGTAAAGTCTACGTGCTCCATCGGAATCCCCGCCAAGCTATGTGCTTAGCAAAGGGGTTCCCAACGGATGTAGAAACATAGCCTAAAGGTGGGTTTACACCTGTAGATTTTTTCGTTCAATCAATGAAGAAAGAACTATTTTTTGATTGATTGATCAAAAATCTAGAACGGCCAATTTGTTCGATGGATAAGTTTTGTTTGACCTCCAACAAAAAATTGTTTAAAAGGTCATCGAACATGTTGGTAAATTTTTATCTGTTGCTGTAATTCGGAATGTATTTTCATTCGATATCGGAATGGAAGAACCAAAAAATCTAATGTTACATTTGATAAATGGACGAAAGATGTTCGACAACGACATCGAACAAAGAATCTAATTGGCAGTTGATTGAAGAACAAATCTACACGTGTAAACCCACCTCAACTGTATGAATTGAGCCCAAAGTAAATCCATGAAACTCAATGGGCATAAACCTTTTACCTCCCCCCTTTCTTAAATTTTTCTGTCCCTGTGTATATATACATATGTACCGAGTGTTGCCGTCGGGGGGAGGGGGGGGGGTGTGGTTCGGGCGTGCTAGGGTGCTCTCCTGTCCATCCTGTCTGACCATCTAGGGGAGCCCTGAGGTCTGCTCCCCCATCCATGCAGGAGCCGACAGAGGCAGAGCTTCAGAATCCCCCTCACCCCCTCCTTTTCCTTCCCGATGCCTGTGATACCCTGTTTCCCCTAATATAAGACACTGTCTTATATAAATTTTAGGTGCTAAAAATACACTAAGGCTTATTTCTGGGCTTAGAAGAAGTGACAAAACACCTCCTGCCATGTCATAAATATGGAAGCTTTCTCTGGGACATGGTAGGTTTTTATTTTCGAGAAAGGGCTTATATTAGAAGCACAGGGGGAATAGCAGCTAGGTCTTTCGGGGTAGGTCTTATATTAGGGGAAACCGGGTAGCAGCTGGTTGCTACTGACGACAAGTGTGCTCACTAGCGACATTGTGCATTGTGGCTGAAATTGGTATTGTAGGGATACATTAAACACATTGAACACATTAAATAGCTGTACAAAAACTTCACTTCGTACACAACTGTATTACACTATATTACATTTTTAGATTTCTGGGGGTTGAAAGTCAGAGTAGACATAACGTTTTTTATTTGGTGTGCATTTGGAGAGCAAGCGAGCGAGAATATCCCAAACTCTATATTTTAACTGGAAAAGTTGGGGGTCGTCTTATACGCCGGAAAATACGGAATATGTATTGTACATCATTTTATTGTTTTGTATTGTCATTTTTTTTAAATCTCAATAAAACTTGATTGAAAAGGAAACTCAATTGGCATAAACAAAGCTTTGTTTATTGAGTCTAAAGACTTGGAAATCCATGAATCGTGCTGAAGCTTATACGTAACCCTGTGTTATAGCTTTGTGAATTGAGACTGAACTCTGTAGTCTTGTAACTATATTGAACCTTGTGTTATAGCTTTGTGAATGAAGTCACAGGTCGGAGATTCATTCATTTTAACCTTATTCACTTAACCCAGTGGAGCTCCTCTGAATCATGTAGAGAGTCCAGGACAAGACTTGGCTATTACCGAAAAGCTGTGATTCACATACTTTACAAAAACTGTCCTGACCTCGGCATTTGTGGTCCCATCTTGCTCCAACATATTGTATGAAGTATCCCCCCCCCCCCCCCAACCCTGGCTTTTTTTTTACCTTTCCAATTTCAACCACCTGATACTTCTTCTTTGCAACAGGTCATTGAAAAAAGGTGAAGTGAGTGGGAGTCATAAGTCAAAGTGGGAGTGAGTGGGGGTCAAAAAACTAAGTGAAGTGAGTGATTTCATACTGAATGGTCTGATGATGCTTCTAGTGAAATTTCTTTTTATTATTAAATGATAGAAAATTATCTACATTTATTTTACAATCTGTAGTACAGTATGTGAGGCTTTTAGAAATTTGGACCACAAGGGGGCAGCAGACTAAACGTTGCCTTTGGGGATGTTAGTTTAACCTCCCTAGTGCACTGCTGAGGTCCAGATTTCTGTACCAAAACCGCATCATAGACTTTTTTATGTTGTAGGCCTGTAACTCCCCAAAATATGTCTGTACAAGGGTCTAATAGACATCCGGAATATAATAATGTTTGAAACAAAAAAAAAATTATAGAAGGTATCATTTGAATGATAAAATCTCTAAAATACTTCTTTTGCATGCTAGATTTCAAAACAGTCTGTATTCATATTTATATTTTGTGTATAATAAAATTTTTATTACAATTGGAAATGTGTTTTTTTTTAACTTTGAATTGTATTGGATGTGGTTATCACTGTAGCCAATTCCCTTTGGCACCCTCTCTCCTCTGGTGTGATGAACACACCAGGGGAGAGAGGGGTTAACTTCAAAGGGGGAACATCTAGGGAATCAAACTGAAAACTGTTCTTGTGCAATTTGCATTTGAATCTCCCACTGGACGGCACCATATCATACAGAGCAGTACTGACAGGACAGCGCTGGAGGAGATGGTGCCGTCAGAAATGCTAGGGGTGTTAAGCTTTGAAAAATCTTCTCTTGTCAGACCTAAGAAAGGATCCAGATCCAGTAAAAACCTTGCTTAAGATGCTAAGATGGCCAATAAGATTTTATTTTTGTGACCAGTGGGCAATGATGGGCCCAGGGGTAAACACAGGAGGCAGCTGCCTTGGGTGCTTCAGGTGAAATGAGCCTCAAAAAGTCCAGGAACTGCAAAGTAGGCTGCTGTTCATTATAGTTCATGGGGTGGAGGCCACACTGATGTTTTTCCCTTGGAAGCTCTCCACTGTAGGACCAATGGGGAGATTTAGGTCCCTTGATGACCTAATCATTTTTACAATGATGCCTTGTGCAATTTTTGAGGCCAGCATTGGGGTTGGTTAAAGTGAACCTGTGCTTTGACCCACTTTATTGTTGTTTCTCCCTCACCAACCTAATTGCATCTTGATATGAAGGAATACATCATCACTATCACATAAAGACCAGGATGGAGTATAAATGTCAGCTTCCCTTTATCATTCTCAAGGGACACAACATTCTGGAGCATGAACACAAGCAGTTATGGGAAGAGCAATACATGAACCGCCTGTTATTAAACACCAATTCACCCAGTCATTCCCATATCTAAATCAAGCCACACTCATTTCCACCAAGTCCTGCCCACGAGGAGACTCATCAATGTAGGTTTTTTAGATTTACAGATATAGATATGAAGAGCCCACCAATAAAATGGCATATACAGAGTAACAGCACAAATAAGTGTTCCTAAAAATACTTCATCATCGTTCCGCACAATATATAATATTCTTCAAAAACCGTGAACACTATTTTGGAAACAAAACGTCAGTCAATACTGTCAACGTTGATAGTAGAACAGTCTTTGGAGCTGCATCCCAGCCACCGCAAGGAAATGGCACCTTCCGCATGGTCCTAGTACATCCTCCTTTACCAGTAGGAAGATGCAGTGAAGAGAATCTGCAGAGCCATGGAGAAGCAGGGAAGCTGAGCGATGCTGTAGGCCATGGAACGTGTTGGAGCTTTCAAGGAAAACACATAAGCCACTGTGTGCACTAGACGGCCCACAAAGAACACAACGAAGTGAACTCTGGCGATGGCGGGGTTGGGACCCAACAAGGAGTAGATGGCACCAAGGAACAGGAAAGGATAGATGTTTTCCATATCATTGCGGTGAGCCCTGCGGAGAATAACAAAGGTTATGGTGAGTCCAGTAATGTATCTTAAGCAGGTTAAGTTCAGACAAAAATAGGTATCATAAAGATCAGTGTACATTTTTACAAATGTAGTTCTGAAAATAACGGGAAGATCTCTCTTCTACATACATGTTTAACTCAAAGGGTCAAAAGGGTCGTTTGGCCATTAAACCACCCTATTGACTTCAATGGTAAAGCTCTGAAAGGCACTTTAGCACTTTGCAAAGCTCTTTTCACTTGTTTTTTATTCTTTTAAAAAAAATGACCTGGGAGTGGCTATCCTACCTTTCCAGACACCCTGCAGGGTCAGATGAGCTTTGTAGCCCCTCCTGTGACTGCTTGAACACTGCCCCCAGGTCGTTTTCCAGGCTTTAAAACAACAGTACATTTTGTAGAAACGTCTTTGCTTTAAATTTCATAAACACTATCTGCCACCATGTAAATTTAGCCTTAATCACATAGATATAGCTTTATCCTTATAAGAAGAAATATATCTTAACCCCCCCCCCCCCCCCCCCCCCTCACACACACACGCTTAGATTCCCACCTGATGTGTTTGCTGAAAAATCGGATGCCGATCTAAAGCTTAAAGGGCAGAAATCTGCTGCCATATCGATCTAAGCCTTCTCAGATGGGTCTAATACTTTAGACACTTGTCCCAGTCCAAAGTATGGGTATGTCTCCTCAGCTCAGTTGGGGATCCGACGGGGCTCAGAAAACACAAAGCCTACCTGCAGTTCTCTCCCTCTCCCTTACTATCTCTCCTCGTTCATCCCCAGGAGACGGACTCTAGATATCCCATCTCATTACGCGTCGAGCCCGCAGCTAGCGCTATTTATGTTTTATGCAATTTATTCCTTTCAACTTTGTATATTGTTATTTTTGTTATTTTTGTACTTACACTGTTTCTTGCGGTGATATATTCATATTACCCTAAGTAAATTACCTTTCACTTTGTTGTTACCTTGCGTACACCTTGTCTCACCTTTCATTACTTATCTATACCTGAGGAGCCCTTTAAAGTCCCCCAGCCTCTGCTTTGCCGCAGAGGGAATGTACTTCGTGGTAAGGGTCTAACGACACCTTCCCACGATTTTTTTCTCTATATATATTGTTTTGGGATGCCGGGGGACATTGCTGGAGATTGTCAGCCCTCCACATCTCCTGGGGGGAATGCGGCGCCATCGGGGTCCCCAGTATGGCTGGGGGGTCCCGGGCGGTCACAGTGTCTCCCCCAGGAGGGGACTAACCTGGTAGTGTTGGGGATACCCCTGCATGGGGTACCCCAGGTCGGGTGTGGCTCTGCACGCTGCCTGCGTGCAGAGCAATGGTGCCGCTGGTTGGCGCTTCGCGCATGGCGGGCCGGCGCTGTAGGCGGCGCGCGCACAGAGTGCGCGTATTTAAAGGTATATACCCCTCCTTTCTGCAGGCATTTGCAGAGGGAGGGGTGCTCAATTAGTGAAACTCATTTAAGCATCGAACAGCACCAAGTAGGTGGGTTGTTATTTGCAGTTTATCAGGGAGTGAGTTAGATGCGTGTATAAATTCCCTACTTCTGATCGACCCGTGTAGTACCGACCGTGCGTGTTACCCGTTTACCAACCTCCGGAACCAGACTCTAGCTCGTTTACGGTTACTCTATGATGCTGCCTGCCTGACCATTCGCTTGTTTTGACGATCCGACTCTCCAACCCTTGTGACTTTGGCTTCGGATTTTGACTACGCTTGCTCGAGTGTAGCACTCCTGCATTGGGGCAGTTTATCTACCGCCTCATCCCACGGGGTGGCCGACCAGTTTGGGGAGACCTGTCCTGCCTGCCGCAGAGAAACACACCGTGCCCCCTCCTGGGACATCGGCCCATCTCCCATTAGGGGGGCTCTGGGGTAGAAGACCAGGCTCCACGGATTAGAATCCTCCTTATTGGTCGGTTCATCTGAGTCCATCCATAACCCCTGGGAAAAGGCTAAAAGAGATGTAGAGAAGGGTTGGGGTTGGGGACATGCTGGAGATGTAGAGAAGGGTTGGGGGACATTGCTGGAGGATGTAGAGAGAAGGGGTTGGGGCCCATTGCTGGAGTTGTAGAGAAGGGGTTGGGGGGACACTGTGGCGTTGTAGAGCAAGGGTTGGGGACAGTGATGGAGTGGTAGAGAAGGGTTGGCGGGGGGAAATGCTGGCAGTTGTAGGAGAAGGGTTGGGGGGACATTGCTGGGAGATGTAGAGGGGAGAAGGGTTGGGGGACATTGCTGGAGATGTAGAGAAGGGTTGGGGGGAGCATGAAGGAGATGAGAGACGGGGGTTGGGGACATTGCTGGAGAGTAGAGAAGGGTTGGGGGACATTGCTGGAGATGTAGAGAAGGGTTGGGGGGACATGCCGAGATGTCGAGAAGGGGTTGGGGGACATGCTCTGGAATGTAGAGAAGGGTTGGGGAGGACAGTGCGGGAGAGTAGAGAAGGGTTGGGGACATTCGGGAGATGTAGAGAAGGGTTGGGGGGACATTGCTGAAGGTATAGAAGGGTTGGGGGGACATTGCGGGAGGTTGTAAGAAGGGTTGGGGGGGGCAGGGACATTGCTGGAGGAGTAGAGAGGGTGGGGGGACAGTGCTGGAGATTAGCGAAGGGTTGGGGGACATTGCTGGAGAGGATAGAGAAGGGTTGGGGAGCATGCTGGAGGTTGTAGAGAAGGGTTGGGGGGACAGTGCTGGAGCGTGTAGAGAAGGGTTGGGGGAGCATTGATGGAGATGTAGAGAAAGGGTTGGGGGACAATGTGAGAGTAGAAAGGGTTGGGGGACATTGCTGGAGAGTATGAGAAGGGTGGGGGGACATTGCTCAAGATGGGATAGACGGGTTGGGGGAACATTGCTGGAGATGTCAAGAAGGGTTGGGGAGGACATTCTGGAGATGTAGAGAAGGGTGGGGACATGGTGGAGGTGTAGCGAAGGGTTGGGGGGACATTGCTGAGATGTATAGAAGGTGGGGGACTGCTGGAGTGTAGAGACGGTTGGGGCGGAGGGGGACATGCTGGAGATGTACGCAGCAAGGGTTGGGGGGACATTGCTGGAGGATGGGAGAAGGGTGGGGACATGGTGGAGATGTAGAGCAAGGGGTGGGGGGACATGCTGAAGATGTATAGAAAGGGTTGGGGGACATGCGGAGATGTAGGAGAAGGGGGGGTTGGGGGACATTGCGGAGATGTAGAGTTGGGGGGTGAAAGGGTTGGGGGGACAAACATTTGAAAACAATAAGTTGTGCTCTAACAGTGTCAAGCTGCTGTGTTATAAATTGGGTTAAAAATCTAAGCTCTGCTACTATGTACACTGATTCTTCTATTACAGCTCATACAGCAAATCTACATTTCCCACCTTATGTGAATTTTTTAACCTTATGCAAATTTTAGGCTTTATGCAAATTTTTGGCGTTATGCGAATTTTCTACTTCGACTCGAAATTTCGCAGTCGAATCGAAATTCGATTGGGAAACTCGAAATTTAAGTAGAATCAAATTTTATTCATTTCGACCATCTCTAGTTGTAACTAATGGACAGGACTTCTGATTGGCTAATAGTTTCGACCAGCAGAATCAGGAGAGGCTGAATGAAAATTGTTCGATCCTAGGGGCGATGTTAAAGGAACGATGGCACCTCCTTTCAGAGAGAAGAGGTGATGCGATGGCCATGATCAGCACTATATGAAGATTGAAAAAGGAAGAGGACATGGGGTGTTGTGGTCCTTAGCACTCATTCATTTAAGGAGTTTAAGGTTCTCTCCAATTTTTTCCCCCATACTGTGTACCTCTAAACCATAAAACGGACATCATATCCTGCACACCATACACATATAACCACAACATGTCTGAAAACAAAAGGCTGATCGCAATCGGTGATCTTTGAGGAATTTCAGCTATTTGGCTATTAGCGGTATATTTATACAATGTTTTGTTTTGTGACATTTACATTAAAAGCTCTCATTCATTCAGTGTATCCGTTTATAGAAACATCAAATGCAGTGTGTTATTACAGGGCGCTAAGTGCTGACAACACAACCTCATTCATATGAATGTAGTATGGACAAAACAGAAAAAACAACATATGGGATGTATTATAGTTTGTACACACGCGGCTCTGTAGTATGACTGAGCACATCACATACGTTCCAGTAAACTCTACAACAACCCTGGATGTCTTAAACTTAAAGGTGACCTTCGCTTCAAGTAACAACAACAGGATCGTCCATGGTTTAAACTAGCAAGCCTCGTATTTAATACTAGTGCACAGATTCGTAGATTTTGTAACCAATCAGATTGAGTTTTCAAATAGATATTTCAAAAACAGATATCAGCTGTTCTAATTCCCTGCCCAGTAGATCCTTATTATTCATTAACTTTTATTTATATAGCGCCAACATATTACACAGCTCTGTACAATAAATAAGTTGAGACAACACAAGATAACACACAGGTACAGGTTAGGACACAGGAGGAGTAGAGGACCCTGCCCAATCGAGCTTACAATCTAATAGATGGCTATTGTCCTTCTATACTCTCCAGTAGTTGCTTGATGTACTACTTGTTTCATGTCTAGTAGATGCCCAATGTCCTTCTTTACATACCTGTTAAGTTCTCCTTATTTGTTTAGGGAAAAATGGCAGGAAGTGAAAGCACTGACATCACTTCCAGTATCAGGAAATTGACCTCCCCTCCCTCCTTTTCAGTACCTGCCTAACTTAGGAGGCTTGGGACGTAACTCTCCCTGTTAACTTCCTACCATCATCTACACAAAGAGGGAGGATGAAGTGTCGCGGATAGAGATGGGCCGAACTGTTCGCCGGAGAACAGTTCGGCCGCGAACACGGCATGTTCGCCGTTCGCCTCGCCGGCGGACAGTACGGGTGTTCGACCCGTACTGTTCGCCGGCCAGAAGAAGATGTAAATTCTTCCTCCGGCAGGATCACAACCTGTGTGATCCTGCCGGAGGAAGAATCTTTTCACTACAAGACCGGCATGAAGCCGGTCTTGTAGTGAAAAGACCGGCTCAGAACAGGAAGTGACGTCAGTGACGTCACATCCTGCGGCCGTAACCAGGAACTATGCGTTCCAGGTTGCGGTCCACGGACCGGATGTGACGTCACTGACGTCATATCCGGTTTTTCCGATTCAAATTCCCCGCCTAGAGGCGGGGAATTTGAATGTGTCCGCGAACAGGGCGGACGGCGGACTTCTTTGAAGTTCGACCCGCCCTGTTCGCGGACACCCCAGGGGAGGGTTCGCGACATCCCTAGTCGCAGAGTGTAACTCTTCTTTATACGACCAGGGAAGTTCTTTGGGATGTTCGAAAACACATGGTTCCCACACGCACAAAATAAAGAACTGTCCACTCAGCTGGTAAGGGGAATATTTCCAAGTTTACTACAGAAAGGATATTAAAAAATTTTCACCATACCCAATGGCAGGGATGGGGCTTACGCTTAGTAGCTACAGTTCCAAAACAATGCCTAACCAGCTGCTGTTAGTGGAAAGAGATACGGCTCTCTCCTAAAATTTTGATCCAAGAGGGGAGTCTTGATCCTGTCGGTGGGGTAGGTGTGGGAGATACTTTGTCGCTCCTCTACACAGGTTCCACCTACGAGGGCATCTGCTATGGAGACAACAGCCACCAACAGCTTCAGGAAAGCGATCCTGCAGAAAGGCAGAAACAGCAGAATGGCCCAGAACAATATGAGAGGCAACTATTAAAAAAATCTGGCAAGGGGCTGGCCAGAGGTAGTTACTGGGCAGAATAGGAAGAGTAAACAAGAGTTACACCCCACCTCCTAAATTACTCAGATTTCAAAATCTCAGGGAAAATCCAGGACCTATTGAAATCGGGATTTGGTGGGAAAGACACTAAAAAAACTTGACTTTCCTGGCCAAAACAGGATTCTTAACATGTATGTTTATTTAATGTTCAGAAGATGCCCAATGCCCTTCTTTCCTGTCCAAATACATGGCCACTGTCCTTCTTTCTTGTCCAGTAGATGCCCAATGTCCTACTTTTCTGTCCAGTGATGGCCAACGTCCTGCCTTCCTGTCCAATACATATCCATTGTCCATCCCTCCTGTCCAGTAGATGCCAGTTTGCCTTCCTTCCTGTCCAGTAGATGCCCGTTATCCTTCTTTCCTGTCTCATAGATGTCAATGTCCCAAGATCCCAATGTATTCCCTCCCTGTCCAGTAGATGCCAACTGTCATTCTTTCCTGTCCAGTAGATGCCTGTTGTCCTTTCTTTTCCAGCAGATGCCCAATGTCCTTTATTCCTGTCCAAATTAATAGTCAATGTCCTTCTTTCTTGTCCAGTAGATACCCAATGTCCTACTTTTCTGGCCAATGTCATTCCGTCGTGTCTAATAGATATATATTGTCCATCCCTCCTTGGCATCCCTTCCTTTCCAGTTGATGTCAAGTCCTTCTTTCCTGTCCGGTATATGCCCAATGTACTTCCTCCCTGTCAAGTAGATGCCCACTGTCCTTCCTTGCTGTCCAGTAGATGCCTGTTGTCCTTCCTTCCTGTCCAGTAGATGCCCATTGTCCTTATTTCCCATTCAGTAGCTGTCCAAAGTCTTTTTTTGTGTATTCGGTTGTATTCTTTAAACCTTCTTCTATTCAAGGCAAGGTCTTTACCTTTAGTGTTATGGTGCAATTCATTTTCAATACACCCCAATTAAACGTGTACCGCAAGGCACTCCAACCTGTTCAATGTACCTGAATTGCAGTGGATGACACTACACAGTAATAATGCAAAACTGGACGTCCTGTTGTGTTTTCAACACTTTCATATAGATGTGTGTTAATGATCTAATTGATCACACAAGACAAAAGGAATCAAAATATAAAATGTTTTTGTTCCCTGTGACATATATTTCAAGACCAGCACATGTAACAGTTCATCACAGCGTCCACTGCTCCATCTTTTGACTCCATGCTTGGTCTGTAATTTCCCGAGCTACCAAGACCCCTGACACAAAACAGGGCTGTCTATGGAGTTGAAGCTTTCCTGCTGTATGGTAATTTGGAGCCTTTCTTCTCCACTTTCCCTGTTTGGAGCGTAAGACCGACAAGTGAGACGTTATATAAACAGAATCGTATAAACAGGAGAAGGGGAGTTCCTCCCTTACTCGCAGCAGAAGCACGGCCTATGTATACACAAATCTGAGCTGTATATATACACAGAATAAGCCAGTGTTTGGGCTGCACCCACATGTCCCAGGTCATTAGTACTTTGCTAAAAACCCCTAGAAGAGGAAGAAGATTGGAAAAGGACGGCAAGTGAAAACAAAATGTGGAAATAAATTGTTGTTGCCGGATCCAGAGGTCAATTATCCATCTGGCAACCTAGGTAGATGTTCAAAGGTCCCAACTACAACCCCCCTTTATGTCTATTACCATGTGTATTAACGTCAATCAAAGCCATGGGGCAAAGCTGCCTTCTTCCCTAAATCCCTATACTACCTTAATTCCAGTTCATTCTTGGTAGGTTGCTATTCTATTCTATAAGCCTCAAGATAGGGAGGACACTCACAGGAACCCACAAATGGATCCCTTTATTAAAGTGGGTTTATACTCAAAATCCAAAAAAACAATTTAAGTACGACTTACTACTGAGCTGATATGTTGGTGGCTTAGCGCTCCACAATCATAAAAAATATACTTACCTGCTGTTCCCTTGAATTATATGAAAGATTCCATCTTTATTTGCCAGGCTTCCGGGGGTTAACGCTGCAGTATCATGAGTAGCCACTGGGGAACACTTAAAATGGTTTTCTATGGGAAAATTTGTCTTGCACACTTTTAATGCAGAGCTGAGATAAGGGATGTACCTGTCTGTCCCTGTGCTCAGAGATGGCAGGCTCTTTCGGGTGTGCCGCGGGGCGCGTAATAAGAGTAGGGGATAGAAGAGAGGCTGTGAAGGACATTCTTAAATTACTCATTAGAGGTTTTTTATTTTTTTTTATACCATTCTCCCTATTAATGCAATTTTTTGTGCCATTCATGCATAGATGAACTTTTGGTGGTAGGTCCACTTTAAGAAGGGGACCCAGATGGTAAAGTCTACAACAAAAATGTAATACAAATCAAGGAGTCTAAATTCTTTATTGTCATGTATGTATAACCCAACCGCAAATTAATTTTGGGGGAAGAAAGTATGGATATACGTATTTCCATACATCCAATGAACTTTTTACCTCATTGGATGTTCCTTCAACATCATAACTTCAACTGGTCTTATGAAGACTTATTAAAAGCTTAGGATAATGCTCTAGCTGCTATATTTATACAATTATAAAGAATGTCTGTTCTCATTGAATCTTGAAGGGGAGAGGAAAATAGTCTCTAACCTACAGGGTCCTTTTAAAGGGGGAGTCCTCCTTCCTAGACCCCTAGCCCGGTAGGGAAGTGACACTTACATGGCAGTGATGGTCTTTGTGGGCCCTCGGGCTTGGTGGATAAGCCCAATCCCCTAGGAACATCCAGGCAAAGTTCACAGGAACTTAGCACAAGTGCTGTAAGCTGCCAAGGACTGGCAAAGATCTTGGACCCCTCTTTTTCATAATATTTTGATGCGTTTGTACCTTCCCTGCTACTGGGCAGAAACCCCGTATTGTACAGGGAATTTTAAAAAACATTAACTGTAAAAGAGTTTTACACTACACTACAATAACAGATTTAATTTAATATCCCACCTGCATAAACATGTACACCAGTGGTTCCTAAACTGGGGGGCGGGCACAAAGGTATTCCGGGGGGGGGGCGCGGGCCCTGATTTTTAACCTGTGTTTGAATAGGGAGGGGGGGCTCAAAATGTCCCTAAACAGAAAAGGGGGGCGCTGCAAGGAAAGTTTGGGAACCACTGCTGTACACTATGTGACTAAAAGTTTACAGACCCTCACAAAATTATGAGTTCAGTTATGCCCTCTGAAAGATACACAACTAATTGATTGTTGACCATTGTGAGCTTCCAGTCTTGTTACAAGTGTTTGGAGAAGGTCCTTTTCTGTTCCAGCATGAGTCTCTGAGCTGAATCCATAAATACATGGCATGATGGATCTGGTGTGCAGGAACTGAAATGTCCTACACAGAGTCATGACCTCAACCTTACTGAAGACCTGTGGAATGGATTAGAAGGTCAGTTGTAATCCAAATCTTCAGCGCCTGACCTCACAAATGGTGTTTTGGCTCCGTTGGCAAAGACATATTCTAATACCATCCCAGAAGATTGAAGGCCAACATAAGGAGGACATTCATCATGGAAGCAACCACCATTCATGTGTGAGGAACCTTGTTTCTGCCATAGACCAGCTGGAGCACAGGTTAAGTAATTTGAGATGCTAGTAACATAGTTTCAGTACTTTTTCCGATGACGTCACCAGTTCATTCACACATTTTACTTGATTCCTCTAATTGCCCTTTAAGATGACTTTAAAGCTACGTGGGTGTGTGTTTTTAAATATCCTCAGACAAATCCTGTGTTAAGAGATGTGCATGGCGTACAATCCTTTGAGCAGACATATCTTCTTTTTCCCCACTCATCCCTTTTACCTATAACTAGCAAGAAAAGACAGACACTGTTTTATTGTTTTTTTAAGTTAATCGTGTCTGCTTAGCAAAGGAATAAACTTTTCATTGTCAAGAAGATTCTGGCGCCCGGTTCCCTAATCCTCAAAGATCAAAGTAAATCTGCACCATGACAAACACTGACTAAGTGGGTATTACAGGGTGACCATCGGTAGCTGTAATTGTTCTGTGAATGTGCGTAATTGGCTGACAGATTTATTTAGGATGGCAGGACAGAAAGTATAGGAACCCATCAATTAAAGGTTGTATTCAGGTTGCCAGAACATTGACAATATCAATCAGGGCCGTGGGGAATATGAGTGCGCATAGGGCCTCAGGAGGCCCTTGGCGCCCTCCCCCTTACACATATCTGGCTTGCAATGGGGGTTTCGGTCTGTGGAGGGGGATGAAGAACAAGTAAGGCAGGAGGAGCAGCATCTTCTCCTCTAAAAAGCACTACCCCCCCCCCAGTCCACAGCTTCAACGATAGCACCCCCCATCCCTGGTTGACAGGGGGCCCCCAAAAGGCTAGAAACGGCCTTGGTGCTAATTCTCACCCCTGCATCAAATGTTTTTAACTGTATTGTAATTAATTTGTACTGTAATTAATTAAGAGTGTGATAGGGGCATAGAATTGTGAGATGATTCAAGGAAAGGTGTGATTTTGGGGATATGGGACCTGGACATACTCTACATAAAGAATACATAGGTGAGATATAAAAACAGTAAATTAAAATGTTAAAAATCAATTCTCTTTATGTTTAGATTCAAAGATAGCGGAGCTCTTTCTATATTCCTAGTGATGACCTTATCACTCTTCTACCCAGTGCTCTTGGTGACCAAGCTCCTGTAGAGTGGGGTGAGGTTCCCAAATTGTTTATCGTATTTTTTGGTTTGTAAGACAGACTGCGTCTTATGGTCTAAATATGCAGTTATTTGCAGCAGCTTATTTTTTAGTTCCAATCACCCTTGGAGCAATAGGTCTGCTGACCAACTTATGGAGAGACACATTTCACAATTAGATAACATGGGTTGTATATTTATATTAACATTCTGCATTGCAATAAATACATTTTATAACAAAGACTCATATCTCCTCCCATATGTAAATAGCTGCTCATGGGTCAGATTGTAAAATGTGTCTCTCCAAAGGTGGGTCAGTGGGTTCAGAGAATGGGTTCTGCTAGTGTATAGACACATTCAGCCCTGCACACTCTGCTAAAGACCTCCCTCCTGGCACTGGCCTTATGAAGGAACATAGAGTGAATACTGCATGGTCCAGTCCTGCCTACTTTGCTGAAACGATGAATGGCTGTGTATTTTTTTTCTAATGGTCCATGGTTATAGCACAAAAAAATATGGTATATTTCATGGAGTTGAGGAGAGGGTTGGGGGTTTGTTGTCCTAAAAAATTACACCACAGATCGTTCACATATATAGTTCCAACACTTGCAGGATCACCTAGTAAAAAATGCATTCATCATATCAAACTGGTAGGTATGTTTTATATTTCTGATGTTCAGATGCAATTCACCAATCCACATGGTCCTACTATCTGCCCAGGATCTGCAGGAAAATAAATTAGTGAGGTGGTTGGTTTTGCAGATAGGTCCACAATCCAAAGCTTTAAAGGTTTCGCAATTTAGTGGGTAATTGGAGTATGGTTGGTGGTCCCATCCAAGTTATACACAGAGACTTGTGGGGGTAGGTGGGAGTTTTTAAGAGTACTGTACTGAGGGGGGTGCGCTGATTTCTAGTTATATGGTTTAAGATAGTATGGACAGAAAAATGCATCATCAGCTACTTATCTGTCAAGGGTTCAGAATAGGCAAGAGCAGAACCCTCATGTAAAATGTTATTTTATTAACTTTATTCACTGCAACGCCAACATTTCTAAAATAATAACACACTGTGTGAGGAGATTGTGTCAAGCACTGTAGATCATTTTTACAACCACAATGAAATCATAGAATTCCTCAGGTTACATTCTTTAAACCAATCCAATAAGAAATCCACCAAAGTGATAATCTAAATGTGATCCTCATCCTTGTAATATATACAATACACGTATGAGCACATTAAATCATCTTAAAGCAGGCCGACCACCAGAAATCTATGTTTTCATGAATGGCACTAGAAGTGCCGATAATAGGGAGAAATACAATTAAAAAAAAGCTTGGGCCATTCCTGGGATGAGTTCCTGGGTCAAAAGACATGTTGTGCCCATTATGACTGGCTCCTATCGCATCTTTATCTCCAAGTTCAGAGGTGTGTACACATGCTGGACCCATTATGACAGGTCATCCTCATGAGCCATCCCTAGGAAAAGTTTCTGGGTCAATAAACCCGCTGTGCCCATTATGATAGATTGGAGCATTCCTGGGATGAGCTCCTGGGTCAGAAGACTTGCTGTGCCCATTATGATAGATTGGAGCATGCCTGGGATGAGCTCCTGGCTCAAATTGTGAAAGATTGGAACATGGGATCTCATCTTGGGATGAGTTCCTGGGTCAATAAACCTGTGCCCATTGTGATAAGTTGGGCCATTCCTGGCATGAGCTTCTGGGTCAGCAAACCTGTTATGTCCATTATGATAGATTGGACTATTCCTAGGATGAGTTCCTGGGTACATTAACCTGTTGTACCCATTATATGATAGATTGGTCCATTCCTGGGATGAGCTAGGTCAATAAACTTGCAGTGCCCATTATGATAGCTTCGACCATTCCTGGGATGAGTTCCTGGGTCAGCAAACCTGCTGTGCCTATTATAATAACTTCAACCCTTCCTGGGATAAGTTCCTGGGTCAGCAAACCTGCTGTGCCCATTATGATAGTTTCAACCATTACTGGGATGAGTTCCTGGGTCAATAAACCTTCTGTGCCCATTATGATAGATTGGACCATTCCTGGGACAATAAACCTGCAGTGCCCATTATCATAGGCCGATTATGATAGCTTGGACTATTCATGGAATGAGTTACCAGGTCCGCAAAATGGCTGTGCACATTATGATAGATTGGACCATTCCTGGAATGAGCTCCTAAGTCAATAAACCTGTAGTGCCCATTATGATAAGCCACTCATTATAGCTTGGACTATTCATGGGATGAGTTCCTGGGTCAGCCAACCTTCTGTGCCCATTATGATAGCTTCAACCATTCCTGAATGAGCTTCTGGGTCAGAAAACTTGCTGTGCCCAAGATAACGGGGTCCTACCACCACTTCACTAAGATCTCAGGTCTGTATACATGCTGTACTCACTATTAGGGTCTTGTTCTGAGTTTTTGCATCTACAAACTTGCTGGTACCATCATGAGAGGTGTCACCATTCTGATGTTGAGTTCCTGAGGTGCCCATTTAGAGAGGCACCCACAATCCAGGATGCAATGTGTTATCCTTTTTCTCTTATAAAGCCAGAAAATTCTAAGTCACAAAGTGAACAGGAAACAAGTCAGGAATTATGAGGGAACCTCTCACTGTTGGAATACCCAAGACCAATGAGAAACTCAGGGCTGGATCCACCTACAACTAAAATACTGGCTGTGATCCTTTCATGAGTAATCACTAAACGACTAAGGTAATCCAGAGGACATGTTCTTGATGTCTTTCTCATCTTCTGGTATGCCGTGAGTGGAATTCTGGGAAATATAGAGTTTGCGTTTCAGAAGCCGTCAGTCAGAGGCTGCAGAATGTGAATAATATGGAAAATTCTGTTCCCTGCGACTTCAAAGCGAAGAGCCGCAGAAAAACAGGAAATTCTGATGCTATGTCAAGCACAGAAACATTAGCCACTCTGTGTCTGAGCTTCTGGCGTCCATCGTCGTGTTTTTATAAATCTGAACCATTCCATACTGCCCTGGAGGTATGCGGGAAGAGGACCTGTCAGTTCTACTGATGTTTATCAAGGATAATCGTGTTCACAGCCAACTATTACAACATTTTGTCATATTGTCACCTGAAACTCCAGAGGAAATCTTAGGAAATCTCCAGCCTAATAACACTTTTTTTCTGTAACAGCTTTGAGGGTTAGATGACTGACTGTTGATCAAAAAAGTAGGACCCTACTCAAGGTAACAGCTATGGTCTACTTTCTGTTGGAATAATTTTTATTAACTTTTCTTTCTATAGTGCAAACATATTGCGCAGCGCTGTACATCTAACAGTACGTTAGAGTTGAGATGTTACGCAAGATAAAACAGGAGGAGTTGAGGAACCTGACCGATCAAATCTAAGGGGATGTTTCCACATCCGTTGGGACCCCCTACGCCAAGCGCATTGCTTGAAGGGAGGTCCCAATGGAGCATATACACTTTACCTTCTCGGTGGATGCTGTGTTCTCACGGCGCTGAGCTGTTCCACTGATGCAGGGCTTAATGTAGTCAAGTCCTTTAACCCTTGCATTGGCAGATGTCTGAACACAGCATCCACCGCCAGCTAAAGTGTATGTGATCCGCCAAGCAATGCGCTTAGCGTAGAGGTCCCAAAAGATTACTCTGCGATGTGGAAATCCCCTCTTATAGTGACCTTGGTCCTCTGTATTGGTATGGAGCCTTCCCATTAGACACCCAATGCCTCAAATATGTCCCTTCATCTAAAGTAATTGTCAGGACAGGTTACCCTAGCAGGGGTGACACTGATGATATAAGGGAGTAGACCCACTGGACTAACTGCATAGTTGGCAAAGGTACAAGTGCAGAGTCTAAGAAACCTCATGGTGTTAACCAGAGCACCCCCAGAAGGACTGCAGATGATTCCTAGGTTGTGGAACTCGGATGCGCCCATGCAGTTAGTAGCTGACGATAACCTAGACCAGTGGTTCCCAACCTTTCCTTTTCTATTTAGAAAAATTTTGAGCCCCCTCTCCCTATTAAAACACAGGTTAAGAATGAGGGCCAACGCCCCTCTGGAATACGTTCGCGCCCCCCAATTTGGGAACCACTGACCTAGACGAAGGGGTGAAACAATGTCAATCCGGGAAATGACCGAAGGGTCAGAAGCTGGAGATTCAGAGAGTAAGTATCACAAGCAAAGGAATCTGGAGGTGAAGACAGGAAACCTTCTTGCTTGGGCAACTTCCCATTGCCAGAATCTTCCTCAAAGGGAGGAGCACCTGACAAGGTAAGGGATACAGCGAGCATCCAGCAGAGGGAGCTCTTCTTCTAAACACTCTAGTCATCTGAGGCAAAGGGAAGGAAAATGAGACAGAGCAGAAGCAGGCATCATTGAAGTAACAGGCACAGGTTCCTCATAGCTAGGTTTTCTCCCGGGACTTCCAGTGAACCCTGGCACATGTATACAGCTGCCTTGCCAATCATTTGGATGTGTGCCTGCCTACACAATCCTTAAATGGCATCTAGCCATCAGGAAGAATCATAGGAACAACCATGTAAATCAGGAAAATTGGAAAGAATTCTTGTTTCCAAGATTGCGCCATTTAGTGACTCCATCCACATGACTTCCAAGTAATAGGGACCTTCCGAAGAAGTGGCATCAGTTTTGGTAGTTCCACAATCCTCTTATTTATTCATTATTGTTTATGTTACATTATAGATGTTCACACTAACATATGTAAACAATTGGATTACATCATCAGACTTATACATTTCCACACCTTCCAACCTGACAGGTAGACTTGAACCACATATAATACATGTTTCTGCAGATGAACAAAGTCCCTACTATACGACTCCTAACCATTATTTCTAGTAAAAGTGTAATACCTAAGGGTTCCTCTTCAAAATATATCAGTATTTGCTCACAAAATTACAGGTAGTCAAATACATACCGGAGAGCTCATTAGATACTCCACACATGATGTACATTGTGTGCAAACATAACCCAACCAAGTGTTCAAACTGGAAGGGTTCGACCATACTCTCCATCAATCATCTGAATCATTGTGTAAATCAAAGCTTTACCTAAAATTGTTGATATGAGGTGAACCACCAACAATTAATACAAAATGTTGAAAATATGGAAATTTTAAGCATATTTTAACCACAATGAATATGTATGTGGTACTTTTTGGTTTGTTAAATCTAAGTTTTTTTCATTAGGGGCTCATAGAGTGGGCAGATGCTTCCTCGTCTTGCCCTGGCGAGGTACAGCACACTGCTTTGGCAAAAAGCACCCGCTGCACATCCACTAGGGCGAAGATGAGGGAGAGACTTTCCTGGTCCAAAGGGGATCTCTGTCATTCACCATGCATGATGGTAAGCCCACCACTCTGCTAAGTGGATGGTGGTGGGAGGTGCTCGCCAGCAGGAAACCCACAAAAGATCCAGGAAAACAGTTACAAAATAAATAACTTTTCCCCATAGGGATGGGCAGAAAACTAAACCAAAGTAGAGGGAAAGACAGCCATGACCTCATGTCCTGGCAGCTGCTAGAAATAAAATAGATACTTTTGAAAAGGCATATACACATGAATTCACAGCATGTCATGGTCTATATCAGTGGTGGGCAACTGAGTTGAGGAGTGGTGTGGCACTCTGCATCACTAAAGGGCCGCACATTTTTAATTTATATTTACTTGTATAAGCAACTTATAGGACAGCAGGCATAGCTAGAAGACATTATTTTTAATTTTTAAATAATAAAACTTATTTTTCAAGCATCAGGGAACACTGTAGTGTGGTAATGCACATTTTGTGTCATATATATTGTCAAAGCCTTTAATGCTATCTATGGGGCACATAAACTATGATTCAAAGGTTATATGCTACAATATATATTATACAAACATCCCCCATTCATCAGTGGCATAGTAAGAGTATAGGAACTCACCTGTCCACCAATCCCCTGCCAACATGTCTTTGCCCAGGATGGGAAGAGGAGGAGGTGCGAGGGACTTGCTTAGGCACTGTCATGTATCCCAATCAGCAAGCTCATCTAGAGCCTGAAGGATTCCCTTGCCTCTCCTACTCTTCCCACTCTTAGAAGATCCTGGGAGAGGACACATCGGCAGGGGATCGGTGGACAGGTGAGTTCCTACTAGAGATGGTCGAATTGGTCGACTTGCTTTGTGAGCTGATTGCAAAGCCCCTGAACATGGCATCATCACCAAAATTGCTGGAGATGTAGAAAAGGGTTGTGGAAACATTTGGAAAAAAATGTTTTGCTCTAGCACATGGAGTTTTTGCATAAATTAAGTTAAAAAATAAAGTCAAAATTTCGATTTGCGAAATCTTGACTTGACTTTGAACTTAATTTGTGCAAAAACTATTTATGTTAGAGACATACTTTCTTTTTTGCTGTATACCCCCAACCCTTCTCTACAACTCCAGCAAGTTTGGTGATGATACCATGTTCAAGGGCTTTGCAATTAACTCGAAATCGTAGAAATGGACGAATTTTGGAAAACAAATTCGATTATCTCTAGTTCCTATGCCCTATGCATTAACGGTTAGGTTTTGGAGGCCACAAGTGGAGGACTGAGTGGGCCGCTGAAGAACACCCAAAGGGCCTGTATGGTTGGGCACCTGGGGTCTATATATATCATACTTATCTACAAAGAAGTGTAAAACCACTTACTATAAATGAGACTGGAAACTCCATCCTGGAAAAGAACCGAGAACAGTACTGTCCTAGCTCTACCAATGAGCAATGCTTTAAGAAGGAAGCATATCCCACTCATGCAGTGACTTTGTCCATCTACATATGTAATTGTGAAATAGGAAAATAAAACCTTATATTGCTATAATTATTTAAATATCGGTAATCACTTTCAGGTGGAAGGACTGCAGCCCCTTTAATAAGCACCTTCAAAGCTCTGCGATTTGGGAAGTTGGCCGGTACGCCTCAGTGATGGGATCCTGGCCATGTGTATAATGAAGCCGGCGATGAAGGCGTATGTTCTGTACACTAATAACTATATCCATATGGAACCCCATTGCCTAGAGGCACACGCTAGGTTTATTTAGTGTTATTATAAGCTGTTACAGACACATGTTATCACTTTACGCAGCGCTGGTAACGGTGACCTGGCGATTACGGTGTGAATTTTTGATTCCAAAGGCTGAAAACTAACATAAAGGACTTTGCGTGACCCTGCGCCAAACTCAAACACAGCTCCACGTATGATTACCGCTCGGCAGTTCCCCCGCTCTCTGATCACTACATATGCGCAGTTGATTTTTTCTGTCACGTTGTCCAGGATTTGACCGCATAATATTCCAGAAAGTTCTTATGTTCCGACCCTCAATTTACTCTAAAATAAGTGCGCCGTGAAGGAATTGTTTCAGCGAGGTATCATTAAAATGCGCAATTTTAGATGTTATACGCACAGAATGAATGAAAGGTTTTCATCAGCCTGGACGTGTGGGTACAGCGGGTCTTTGTCCTTTAGAGACGCTCAACTGGATTTGTTGGATTTCTTGTATAATTGAGCCATTTTGAGTGCTGAAAGGTTGCTTATGTATTCTTGTAAGTTATACAGCTGTAAAGTGTTACTTAGCCAGAAGAGACGGCACTTTGGATCAGTCACAGACAAGCCCTATATACAGGGGTACACACAAGTGGTACTCAGGTACTCAAAAGGGGCCAAAACCTAGCTCTGCGTACCGGCATTATAGTTACACAGCTCAT
>CM070040.1:73504908-73517955 GCA_036250615.1 Ptychadena robeensis
CGGACTGCCCAGTCAAGTGCCCTGCGCCTAGCGCGCTCGGCTCCGGGCAGTCCAGTCCATAGCTGTCTGACAAAGCTGAAGGCTGGTTCCTGGTGGACTAAAGTGAACTTGGCAACACACAGGCTACAGATAGACAGGGCTCCTATACTTATCTTATATTGTTTCTTATCACATTTTATTTCCCCAAGACCTTTACACTCAGAAATGACCATGCTACAAGAAAGATTGCTGCATTAGGTCAAAGATTTTTTCCGAAATGTGATCAAAGCACCGCTGACCTATTTCATCTGTGATTATACCTATCTTTAGTTGATGGACGGTTTAAGTGTTAGGTTTCTTCCAAGTTTCTCAGATTGGAATCAGGAACTCGCCGCCCGGTATCAGCCCTGGACATTGTGTTCTAACACATACATGAGTGCCGTCCATAAAGCCAAGGGGGAGTCAGAAGCTTCAGAAGATAAACAATAACTGAAGAAAATGTGATTATCACTATTTGTTGCCATCTAATAGGAAACATGCAATTATCAGTTTAAATCCAACCTATCACTACACCCTGCGGGTTGACGTTGGCTCAGAAGGGTATACTGGGCCTCCAGCAGTCTTGGGAGAACCTGTAGTATGCCAAGATCCAAGCATCTCTAATGGTGGTACTATGGAATACCTCCACCTAAACCCCCATCCAACAGTGCAATATCTAAAGGCTTCCCTGCATCCCACATCTCACTGGGGAGCATCTTCTTTGACTTTTCCCAAATTGCCTTTAGGCACTCAGATTTTAGGGGCCTCAGGGTGTCCTCTTTTAAACAATTGTCATTCAAAAGGCACCTGACCTTAATAATAATGTAGTGTACATTTTCTTTTTGTGATATACAGTTTTCACATTTTTTTACAGGAGCCCATGCAGAATCCTTTTTCAAACAAACGCATGGCATCTGTGTGTTTTTGAAAGATTGCAATAGATTAAAAAAAATACACTCAATAAGGTGAGTTGCATAACACGGGTCTCCATGACCAATGTGAGAATTGGATAACTGTAATGAAAAGTTTCTTAATAATGTTTTGATTTGTGTTGTTTGTATCATTCACATAGAGACACACACACTACACTCGTGCAGAGACATGAATCATTCACATAGAGACACACACGCTACACTCATGCAGAGACATGTATAAAACACACACAAAGACATAGGGAAATACAGAGAAACACCCCCTAGCTGCGCTTCTCCCTGGAATACCTCCGTGCCCCCCAGTTTGGGAACCTATGCCTTAAGCCGGGCATAGACGTTCCGATCTATGGCCAAATTTCAGCAGACTCTTCACAGCGTGGTGACATCACCACGCTGTGAGGAGTTGGCTACAGAGAGGACAGGAATCCTGTGTGTTCCACTAACAGACTGTAGCCAATTAACTCGGAGGGGGAGGAGACTTTCCCTCCCAGTTAACAGCCTGCAGCACAGTCGGGCAGGAAAAAAACCAGCAGGACGGATCCGTGTGCGATCCGACCTGCCGGCTTTTTTTCTACAAAACTCAAGGTGGGCTCCCTCATAGTTGCAGCCGACCAACCTTCATGTGCTCAGCGGGAGCGAGCACGCAGGTTGGTCTGCTACAACTATGGCTGGGAATCGGCCCGTCTATGGGGGGCTTTAGATCGCATCCATTCATGTCTATGGGTGCGATCAGCCACAATTGGTGCCTGTGTTTCAGATCGCAGGTCTGTCGGGGATGTGGAAATAAGCCACATCAAATACATAGGAGCGATCACCCGCGATCATCGCGATGCGATTTAAATAATATTGGTAGTAATAATAATAATAAAAAATAATAGTAATAATAATAATAGTAGTAATAATAATAATAGTGATAGTAATAATATAACTAGTAGTAGTAATAATAGTAATAATAACAACAGTAGTAGTAATAAAAGTATAAATAATAATTATAATAATAGTTATAATAATAATAGTAATTATTATTATTATTATTATTATTATTATTATTATTATATTAGTAATAGTAATAATATAACTAGTAGTAGAAATAGTAATATTAATAATAATAGTCATAATTATAATAGTAGTAGCAATAATAGTAAAAATAATAATAATAATAGTAATAATAATAATAATTTAACTAGTAGTAGTAGTAGTAATAATAATAATAGTAATAATATTAGTTATTATAATGATAAAAAATAATAGTAATAATAACAATAACAATAATAATAATAATGATAATAATATTAGTAGTAGTAGCAATAATAGTAAAAATAAAAATAATAGTAATAATTATAATAATATTAATAATGATATTTTCATTATAATTAAAAATGAATACAATATTTAATAATATAATAAGTTTATTAAACATTTTTACTGCAGCTCAGCATTTTTACAAGCAAAAGGTCTTATTATAAAGTGACCCCAAGTGTTTTGTGGGTGTCACCAGGGACCAACCACAAGTCTCATAATACACTGCAATGTCAGGTTAACAATCTATCATACCCGGGGTAGGCCGGTGAAAGTGACTCTACTATTACACGACAATGATCTGAATCTTAAGCTCCTTCAAAAACAGCTCCAACAGCCTCCAGGAAGACAAAGCGCTGCTAAACACCACCTATAATGACAGAGCTTTGTACATAATGCTGGAGTATTATAGTGACAAACGGTCAAAAAACTTTGACGTTCCATCATCAACAACTACTATTTATACTCCTGCCTGCCACTGAGAGATTCTGCCCGTCTGCTTCGTAATCTCAGAGTACTAGAAGATATGTTCCTAATATCCGGTCTTTTCATCCCATTAGGAATGTGAAATCTCTCTGTACCCCTCCCATAAAGATTGCCAGTAGAAGTTCAGAGGTAGTGTGATGGACACATGTTGGGGGATAGCCGACGTGTAATCTATTATGTTATCTTCATCCCATGAATGTTACTAGCAGTAAACCATCGGGTGGCCCAATATCCTCAGGCAGTGTAACAGGTCATAGGATTATCAAGACACGTTGGTTACACATGCACTTTTAAGGCAAAATCATTCAATTCAGGTCCTCCAATCACTTCCATCACCTTGGCGTGCACTTCTACAAACATTGGTGATATAATGTGTCTCTCTGAGGAGTGTTGTGAATTCCAGCATGGTGCCATGACAAGATGTCCCTTTGTGATCTTTCCTAGTTCCAAGGTCACCTCTTATTGGAAGCGATTGAGAACAAGAGCAACTCATCCATGAAGTGGCAGGCCATTGCCCAGAATTTGACATCTCTTTGGAGAGACTAGACCTGCAGACCTCCAAACTTTGCATGGCCTTCAGATCCAGAACCATGCGTATAGATCTTCATGGTATCACCATGCTCAGGTTGGACCAACTCCATATTAAGACCCTGTCTACACTTTGTGTCATGGGCACGCCGCTGTGATGCATCCATGAGGTTCATCACACAAATTACCTGCAAATTGCTCGCAGTTTGCAGACATATCCTACCCATTGCTTTGAATAGGCCACATCGGCCCATCGCCATTTTCACTGTGTCTGCCACATACTCAACACCAGGGGTGGGAAAATTTTTTGACTCGTAAGCCAAGTCCTTAATTTGCCTGCTCCCAAGTCCTCAAAACCTGGGTGTGAAATTTGAACAGAATACATTGATAAATTTATAAATTTTTCATATCACTTTGTAAAATAATAATAATCGTACTGCCAGGGGCGTTAAAAAATTGAAAATGATAAAAAATTTATAAATTCATTACAAAAAGGTTAAACTAAAACACACTATTATTATTTATGTTGATTAAACACACTATTGCAGACATGGGCAAACTAAGAGGGAGGCCATAACAATCATCCTCTAGGCCAGTGGTTCATAAACTTTCCTTGCAGGGGCCCCCTTTTCTATTATGGAACATTATCAAGCCCCCCTATTCAAACACAGGTTAAGAATGAGGACCCGTGCCCCCCTGGAATACCTTTGCCCCCCCAGTTTGGGAACCACTGCTCTAGGCATTATACACACTTATCGCAAGGAAAAAGCCAAGGGAAGCCAGAGCGTCTTGACACAAAGGTGTTAAAGGGCCAGATAAAAATGCTAAATGGGCAGTTAATGGCCCACGGGCCAACGTCTGGTCTACAGCAGAGAAAAAAGTAGTGCAGACTAAAGTCCCCCATAGACGGGCCGATTCCCGGCCATAGTTGTAGCAGACCAACCTGCGTGCTCGCTCCCGCCGAGCACATAAAGGTTGGTCTGCCGCAACTATGAGGGAGCCCACCTTGAGTTTCGTTGAAAAAAAGCCGGCAGGTCGGATCACACACGGACCCGTCCTGCGTTTTTTTTTCTGCCCGACTGTGCTGCAGGCTGTTAACTCGGAGGGGAAGTCTCCTCCCCCTCCGAGTTAATTGGCTACAGTCTGACAGGAGTCCCGTGTGTTAGTGGAACACACAGGATTCCTGTCCGTGCTGTAGCAGACTCCTCACAGCGTGGTGATGTCACCACGCTGTGAAGAGTCTGCTAAATGTCGGCCATAGATCGGGACGTCTATGCCTGGCTTAAGTGTACAATGGGGTGTTATAAAAATTCCTGTGTGTATTTGCACCACACAGCCCCAACTGGATTACCCTTGCAGTGGATTATAGGAACAAAAAATGAAAAATGCCAAGCCTCCTGACTTGCACGCATTCAGCAAAGGCTCTTCCCTTTAGCCTTTCGTGCCTGACTCCTAATAGTTACAGGCCTGGGCCACACACTCTCTGTGTGCCCCCTGTACCTGCAACTCCAGCAAACAGCACCGTGTCTTCATCAGGGAGCTCTGACTGAGTGGACTTCTTTTGTGGAGACACACCCAGCTCCCTTGCTGACTTCCATCGGGTATGAACTCTGGTGTGTGTACCTGGAATGGAATGGGAAGGCCCACCCAGTTCCTTCCCTACCATTCCAGAGTCCAGGACCCAGAAACAAAAACTAAACAAAAACTGCACAACAACCTATTGTTGCTATCCAACACTTTCCTGGACTCCTTCCAGGATACACCACCTGATGGTCCATTTACACCGTGACAGACAAACGGTCTGTCACAGTATCCAAACCCAACAAAAACCATATAATATAAAGCATAGGCATTGTTACTGGCACCCTGGGCACTTGCCCTAGATCTTCCAATGGGTGCCCTGGGTCTCTGCATAATATTTTATTTTTTCTATGTACATTCAGTTTGAGTTTCAGTTACCCTTTTCTATACCAATTCCCCTTTACCCAGGAGATGTGAAATAAAGTGATCATCATGGTCTAATCCGAGTCCCTGAAATGTGTCCCCTGAGCTACCCCTGGTTTATTAGGACCTGGCTGCCTTGTAAATTCCCTGCAGCAGCATAATGATGTCATTGCGCTGCTGCCTAAAATATCGGAGGAGCTGGAGACACAGGACTGCTCAGCCAATGCTTTGCATGGAGACCCCCAGTCTCCATGTAAAGCAATGCACATCGACCCTGGTTGGCGGTCATTTCCGATATCCATGTTTTCCAGCGGGATTGATTGGTCCTGCTGGGCAGGGTTGGCAGAATTTTTTTACAAGCCAGATAGATGGCCGTGGGTGCGCACGGTGCTTGGAGCAGCCATCGATCTTGCCCACATCTACATGTCTGTTCGCAGCTTTTGGGTTGGTCATTGGATTGTTAATTAAGACTATCAGATAGGTAGATCAATAGTCAACTATCACCCCAAGGGATCACAAATAACAATTAGTTTAAAATATTTTACAATTAAATTTTTATTACAATAGTATCATATAGAGATCACATGACCTTAGGGCCAGATAAACAGACGCAGTCTCCTACTAGCATATTACCAAACAATGGAGCTGGTCTGTCCTGGCACTGGCAGTCTGTCCTGGGAACAATTATTCTTGTAGTTATACAATTTTTACCCTGTATGTAAAAGGAAATGACACGCACAGTCTTCCTTTATAGCCCAAAGCTATTGTTCCTTCCACAAATCTCCCATCAGCCCCGGCTGATCCTGAGTCCTGCTCTGGACTTGTTATCAGACAAACAATATATTTCATTGCTGAACATGTTTTTACAGAAACCAGATTTGACCTAATATAGCAAAACCTTGGAACACAGAGGAAACTGTTTACAAGTAAAGAAGTACAGGACTTTCTTGGAACGTTTCACAGAGCTCTGTAGCTCAAGCTGAAGCTTGTATGAAAGTGAATGACTCATACTAGCGGCTTTTTTTATTTGTCTAAAAAATCAGTTTGTATTTTTAGTCAAACTAAACCAACCACAAAGCAACCAACATATACCTATAGGTGTCCATTTTTGGGTATAACATTGTTAATCATATAAATGCTTATGCTGTGTTTGTGTATATGTATAATGTATATAGCCATATGTTGTGGACAGCTCACCAAATATTGAATGATGTCCATTGAAGTGTGTTGTTAATGCTTCTGCGTTCAAAATAGTTTTTTGACCATTGTGAGCGTCCGGTCATGTGATGATGGTTTGGAAAAAAACCTCCTCTGTTCCAGTGACTGTACCACCAAATACAAAGCCAGTTCCATAAAGACATGACTGCCAACAATGTTGTGTCACTCAAGGCCGCCAACTGCATATCTACCCGCAGGGTGTAGTCCTTCCAGCAATACTCCATACGTTCCTGTTGTTCCATAAAAACATGGTATGGTATGGAGAACCTCAGCCATGCTGGACACCTTTGGAATTTATTTGGCAGGATCTTCAGGTTTAATTAAGAACAAAGCCAGCTCCATGAAGACATGGTCTGGTATGGAGAACCTCAAGGGTCGGCCACAGAGCCCTGACCTCAACCATACTGGATACCTTGAGATTATATTGGGACTGGACCCTTTCTGTTCCAGTAAGAACAAAGCCAGCTCCATAAAGACATGGTATGATGAGACAGGTTTGGAGAACCTAAAGAGCCTTCCTCCGAACCCTGACCTCAACCTACTGAACACCTCTGGAATTGATTGGGGCAGGATCTTTCTGTTCAAGTAAAGCACTGAAGCAGGGAACACATGCATAGATATGGGACAGATCGATGGCTGCTTCAGGCGCCATGCACGCTCACGACCATCTATCTGGCCCATGTCTAATACGGCCATCCCTGTTTTCAGGGATATTGGACATGACTGTAAATCAAGTTTGATGTCCATTGCTTTGCATGGGAACCGCTCTAACAAACTTTATTTAAACGTCGAGGCCCAATAGGGTCTCGCAAATGCATGAACCGGAAACTAGTTATGTCCACCAATTCAGATGAGATATGCATGCTACAAAGGACCAGAAGGTAACTACTGTCCACTCAGACCACATATGGCCAGGGGAAACTGGAGCAAGGGTGGCTGGTACTTGTGTGTCCTTGGAAAGGATGCGGGTGACTGGTGTGACCTCTGCCCAAATAACAACTCCACAGAGGCTCTGGTGTGAGCTGGTATCCACCCCACTGAAAAGCTGGTCAATGCGCCTGGTGGGAAGGGATTTATAGTAGCTGGGGCTTAAGATTAAGCTGCGTGCTATTGCGCTCAACGGCTGCCTGCACGCCAGACCAAACGGGGGTGAGAGGCAGGTCTGGGAGTGCACAGCTTGCCCTGCTACCCTGACTCCTTCAGGACCTCTCTCACTGAGCACAGTCCCTTCCTTATATCATCTCCATACCCCGGGGGCATCATGGTCAGGATTCTTAAAGTGGGCACTACTCCTGCCCTGTAATTCCCTGTCACTACACCTTATCCCACCAGTTTTCAGTCTGAAGGCCCACCTCATTGCAACCAATTCATCTTAACTGAGACAATTCTGGTCCCACCCCATCCTGGGTCTGGACAGTGACAGGAAGAGCAGGTAACGGAAGACCTTATAATGTAGAAATGATAAGGAAATTGGCATTCCAGCTAATTCGAGTCCGGTCACATGGAGTGATGAAATGATCAGTGTCATAGTATTTGTTTTTTTGGCAGGGAGGATTGCATAAGCAAATATCAATATCCAGATAGCAGTTTGGTATTGTTTCTGGAAGGGGATTAGGTGTCTGGTGATATGTTCCCCGTACCTGGTATGTGCATGCTTTATCATTCACACTGATGTGGCGGTGTACAAGCAGGTCTTTACCTGTCTCCACATCCGGGACTGTCACTTCTACTCTGCATCACGTGCGGGTGAATGCATGAGACACTATTTTTTCCCATTCTCAGTCTTCTGCTATCCAAACCACCTACGCTAAGTCCTTCTTCATTCAAAGACATCAACATATAGAAGACTTCCCACCTATCTATAGATGACTGAAAGCCAATCATGGAGGCTCCATCACTCCACTGCCATGTGTTCCATCATGTTCTGTACTCGTGTCAATGTGCCGTAAGTCAGACATTATCCTCCATTATCCCCATTCATCTTCAAAAAGTTGACAACCCACCACAACACACCCAAATCCAGGCACCTCACCACAGCTCTGAATCACTCCACACCTCCTGTCCTCCTTACATCTCCAACCTGGTACACAAATACACCCCTAACCGCCCAACTCTGCTCTTCAAGTGACCTACTAATGAAATCATCACAATCCAGACTACAGGACTTCTCTAGGGCTGCTCCTACTCTCTGGAACTCTCTCCCTCACCCCATTAGACTTGTTCCTCCTACCTTCAGCCCCTGAAAACCCACTTCTTCAGTCTCGCCTACCCATCTTCTCACTCCTGACTTCACCACCATGCCAGTCCCACCCCCCCCCCCACCTAATGTATACTCTGTTCCCCTATCTATTTGATTGTAAGCCCGTCCAGGCAGGGTCCTCTACTCCACCTGTGTCATAACCTGTACCTGTGTGTATTATATTGTGTTGTATCTCCACCCAAATGTATTGTACAGAGCTGCCTAATATGTTGGTGCTATATAAATAAATGATAATAATAATAATAATAATAACCACAGGACAAAGATGGTTCCTGCACACAGATTGTTATACAAATGTAGCTCATGGCTGAACATGGAATAGAAGAGTCGATAATGGCAAACAACTGGCATAAAAGAAAGTTCTCCCATCAATAAAATCTTATTGTTTAAAAAAAAGAAAGTTCTCCCAATTTGGTGGCCAACATAGTCCTCAATGTGATGCTGATATTAACACTAGATTTACATGTCAACTGAAACTGAGCCAATCAAGCATGGCTGCTGTAGAGTTTGATTGGTTCCTTTTTAGTCTGCATGTCATTTTCATGCTTATGTCAATAGTCAGCATCTCTATATGCAGGCGTGCACATAACTTTTTTAGTGAGCTCCTTAGATGAGTACCAGGAAATGGTGTTTGATATTCACCCCATATGTATGTGGTCTTGCTCACTGTCTCCCTCACTGTCCTCTGTGTCAGCTTCCTGCATGGTAGATTCGTCTGCAAATGGACCTCCCTGTTCTCATACTTCAGTAGTGACACCCTGAAATTTTCTGGCTCAGTAACTAACCCCTGAGACTTTCTGCAGGCCAAATGTCATCCTTTCATAGTCATATTTCAACTGACACACAGGGCTTTCCTCTTGTCAGCTTTTACATATGCCTCCTCTGAATTTCATTCCCCAGATCTGCAATAATTTTTTTGGATTATTAATTTACATTCCCAGTGTCACTCCTTTACCTGCAACCTTTCATAGTTATTCATGTTTCCCTGCAGTTATCCAAGTGACATAAATTGTATACATGTAACATTTAGCTGCGGCCGCCCAGACACGGAGCGCCTCCAAGTTGTTAGTACGCATATGAGCTGTGTAACAATAATGCCGGTACGCAGAGCTAGGTTTTGGCCCCTTTTGAGTACCAGAGTACCACTTATGTGCACCCCTGTATATATGCTAATCCTAACAAAGGGATAGTCATTAAGAATTAGTTATGGTGGTCTATCAAAAGTAATGCCCAGAGGAGTAATCATGACCACTGCAGACATTACAGGCAACAAATAGCCAAGAATTGGGCATTGTATAGGCAGTGAATGTGAAATTTGTGATTATATAAGGTCAACCAACAGGCAAGTGAGAAAATTGCCAGCTAGGGTACTGCACAGGAACTCAACAGGTAATACATTTCGGGTAATAAATCCCTTTTGGTCACCTTGACATACCTGACAGGGAGCCCAATGTGCATCAGAAGGACATCAATGGAGGAGTCATTGAAATGTATCACAGTACTGGAGTACTTTCATTTTTTTTCATTGTGTTCATAATTCATAATGTCATGATGCTGACCACTTCTCATCATGTTTCGTACTTTGGCTTCTTCAGGAGATCAGCATGAAGACCGGGAATGTAGGATTTAAAACTCCAACACAGCACCACAAACCATGGACAGTCTCTGCATGTGGTCAACTTCACTTAGGGCAGTGGACCCCTGGGGGGGGGGGGTATTCCAGGGCTGCACTGGCCCTCATTCTTAACCTGTGTTTGAATAGGGGGGTAGGGGGGGTTGGCTCGATAGTATTCCAAAATAGAAAAAGGGGGGCAGGAAAGCTTGGGAACCATTTACTTAGGGGGTACAAGGGGATAGCAAGAAAACTAGACGGGTCGTGCACACCCTAGGCCACCCACCTGTTCACATGTGCCGCTCTCACCATAAGCAGGGATGTTTTGCTCAAACGGTATCACCTGTCGGTATGCAAACACTCTCTTCCAAGAGAGCACTTGAGTCTCAAGAGATCAGGTGTACATTGGTCCTTGAGAACAATAGCACTGTGTGTCCATGTGAAGGGCTTTGTCCTGCATGTGGGCATATCATACTTCCATTGAAACAGTTATTCTGAATTATTCTTAAAGCTCAACTATCAACAGTCTATTTCGCTTGTACGATTGACCGAAATTTACTAACATTTATGTTCGATAATTTTTGGTCGATCGCACCAGGTGGGCAGGAATCAATTTCCACTCGATCGACTTACAAATGGATCATTTTAAATTGATTGATGCAAAAAGAACCATGCATGGACACTTAAACTTTGGTCTTGGACACATCTCTACAAAATTGGCTTCCTCATTAGAGATGGCAAGTTGTCCTATGAAAGGTTCTTCTGCAGAACTCATAGAGAACCATATGGAACCAC
The DNA here is from genome assembly GCA_036250615.1 of Ptychadena robeensis. NCBI lineage: Eukaryota > Metazoa > Chordata > Amphibia > Anura > Ptychadenidae > Ptychadena > Ptychadena robeensis. The sequence goes on from CM070040.1 coordinate 73,516,001, forward strand.
CCGCTGATTCTGGGACGAGTAGGAGGTGCTTTTCACATGGGGCGACAGATCCCTGTCGCCCCACAGCTCGGCTGGCCAGAGAATGGACATGTCCGATGTTCTCTGGCCGATGCCATTAACTTCAATGAAGACCGGCATCTTCATTGAAGGTAATGGCCGGCACACAAAGGGTGCCCGCCGATGAAGTCAGCCCGGGAATGCAGCGTGATGACGTCATCACGCTGCATTCCAGAGCTCATCGGAGCTCGTCTGTCGGCACCCAGTCTGTGGGTGTATGGCAGGCTTAAGAAGATCCCAGATGAGGACCTCTCAGTGGGGGGGTCAGCAGACAGGTGAGTTCCTATGCCCTGTGCATTAACAGTTAGGTTTCGGGGACCGCAGGTGGGCACCTAGGGCCTATACAGAGAGCAGAAATGATGCATAACCAAATGACATTGCCATTTGCCAGTCAAATAAATCTTGCTCTTCACCATAAAGATCTCTTGCAGAACCTTTTCTTGGAGACCTTGCTGAGGAGAATGGTGTCCAATATATAAAACTTTCTCTGTGGTGTTAGGATGACCATGATCATCAAGGGATTTAATGAAAATGGATGCAGTGGAAGTTGCCATTACTGACCATGTTCTGAACATACTAGCTTCCTGGTTGTTACAATGTCCTCCTGATTTCAGGCATTTCTTGGCCGTGGACATTGAGTTTATGGAGATCAACAAAGTAAGAGGAAAATGCCCTTAACTTAATAATCGTTGTGTGTCAATGTATTGAAGCTAGAGCAGGGTTGTCTACCTCTAGTCCTTGAGGGATCATTTTAGTATATCTCGGACGGACAGCAATAAATGTAGTAAGGAATGGTTCATACCAATATCCAAACTGTATATGGCCTCAAGGGCTGGAGTTGGACAACCCTGAGCTATGACATGACAGCTTGGAGACATTTCGACATGTCACTCCTCTGCAAATTGTAAAACCCCACATTCAATGTATTTTCTTCTCCTCAGGATTGGGTGGCTATTAATCCCGATGCCTTGTAGCCACTCTTTTACCAAACTGTAATTGGCCTGCATTTTCTGAATTCTTTGTCAATCCAACACAACAGAGGCCATGATCTAGTCACTCTGATTAAACTGAGCCTTGGGCAAATGTCCCACTAAAGGTCCGTACACACCTAAGATAATAGCTGGACAATCTATCGTGGTCATCTCAGCTAAATATCTTAGGTGTGTAATGCTGTCAGGCCCTGTTGGGCGAGGTGACAGATGTGTCCTTCACAATATGTCTTTCTTCTATGGGGAAGGACGCAGCAACAGAAGGAGCTCTGTCCTTCCACCAGTGTGCAGTAATAATATGGACTAAATGGATCTTTCTTCCCTGACCATCATCTACAGAATTCTCAGGAAGCCCCTGTGTTTCTGTTCTTCATTGGCCTCCAACAGCTCCTGCGTTGCCCTCAACATTTAGCCCTCAACATTGTGCCCTTCTCATCATCCTCACCTGCAAACTTATCTATGCTCTATCGCCTTGACCCCACACATGCTGCTTTTGCACCATAAGCACCAAATGTCAAAGGAAACCTTTTAAGGGCAGAAAAATAAAACAAAAACAGCTTTTACTGACTTGATTTGTTTGTAAGGAGTCTACTCCAAGGCTTCTGATCCTTACATCATTAGGATATGAATACTCATCTAGAGTAGCAGTGATATGTCTGAGGAGCCAGAGAACAGTACAATCATGTCTGGGGTTTTATGGACATTTATTATCATTACAGCTATAATTATCTTAAAGAAAATGTGGTTTCCTACTAATTTGACTTTTTTTGGGTAGTGTTTCTTCTGCTTGACCCTCTCGGGTATGTGTTCCTTCTGTAAGACCTACTTTGGGTTGTGTTTCTTCTGCTTGACCCTCTCGGGTATGTGCTTCTTCTGTAAGACCTGCTTTGGGTTGTGTTTCTTCTGCTT
>CM070040.1:73548242-73563060 GCA_036250615.1 Ptychadena robeensis
GGATCTGATATATCGTTATTCTGGGACTTGTGGTGAGATCAGAACATGTTTTTTAGACACACCTGACCTGCTCCCATTGTCCCCAAACGGTCTGTCTCCCCAGGCGTGGTGCACCTATCTATCTGTTATGGGTCTGGCCCCTCAGTCAAATTTTAGTTTGCCCATCCCAGGTACTGCACTTCACTCTGCTCAATGTTCCTGAACCTAGAAATGGAGGAAATCTGAGAGTTTTGTTGTTGAATAAGATACACAATGTAGGTGGGACTTGTGTTCTGTGAGATCCTCATCCAGGGTTCTCCAAAGGTTGTTATGGGTTCCTTGACCTATGGCTGATCCTCCTCCCATCACATGGTGCCGATGTAGGTTTACGTTAAAAGCCAATTCTATTTCTGTCCGTAAGCCGGTTTTGGCCAGGAAATAGTAAAGTGTGACCCAAATCTTTAACCTCTTGTTTGGGTGATAATCTAGTGTTTTGGGGTAAACTTTCTTCTCTCTGGGTTTGGTGATTTGGACTGCTGTGCAAGTGGTGTTACCCCAACAGAAGCTTTATCTTTAGAACGGTCCTCCGTGTATTGTGAACACCTTCTGGTTGTAGATGCTCCAGGCCAGTCATACCTATACAGTATAGTTCTCATAGCATTGCGTCCTACTGTGTTCCTGGCTAGAGATGATTAAAAAGATGCAAATAAATCTAATATTACCATGTGGTCTGCAACCTAACCAATCCACTGTGAGTGTTTGTGCATCTCATTGGACATCTCTATACTTGAGTTGGGTGAGAATACCAGCGACCAGGAATTAATTTAAAGATCTAATGGTGAAATGTCAGCTTCTGAGACTGGGTGTGATAGTCTTGGATGTTCTCCTGTATCCCATTCCAGTAAAGAGTTGGCACCCAGTAACCTGTAGTGCTGGCACTATGGGGGGCCAGGCTCGCCCAGTAGGGCCTGGTATATTGGGCCCCCTACCTGCACCCCCCCTGATCTGTGAGACGTAGACTTACCCTCCAGACTGCTGCCCGCTCCTAGCGCTCTGGCGCCGACCTTGAACTTGAGATTCCCCAGTATTATAGTTGTAGACAATCGATAGTCCAGCCATGTCTGGTGAGGAAGTTTTGGGGGCCTGAATTTCAGAAATATTTGTACAGCGCTCAGATCACCTAAAAATATGCTCAGATAAATGTGCCAGATGGGACGGGTGTTCAAGCCACCCTGAGTGCTGAGTTCAAACTGGGGGGGCGCGAAGGTATTCCGGGGGGGGGGGGGGGGGCGCTGGCCCTCATTCTTAACCTGTGTTTGAATAGGGAGGGGGGGGCTTGAAAATGTCCCTAAATAGAAAAAAGGGGCCCTGCAAGGAAAGTTTGGGAACCTCTGGTATATTTATGATGAAAGGAATGTGTGTTATCATACAGATATGTTGTAGGTATCTGTACTTGTATGTTACATACTATGGAACACTATACTAGGCACACCATGCAACTGTATACCATAGACCTCTGTATACTGTAAGTTATGTATACTGTGGACCTCTGCACTTTGTATATTATGTTATATATGGACTACAGCGCCCTGCTAACGTATTGCCACCAGAAGGCTTTTAAGAAATTGAAAATTTTTTATGTGTGGGTAAAGTATTAAAATTTTTACCTCGAAAAAAACAGTCTCTTATATTACTTTTTGCTCCCAAAGATGTCCTACGTCTTATTTTCGGGGGAAGTCTTATATTTCCATGAAGAAGAATACAGCACTGGGGTATCAGGGTGGGGGGGGGGATCACTTACAATGACACAGGGGGGATCAGAGGGGGGAATCACAATGGCACAGGAGACTCAGAGGGGGGATTACCATTTTAGTAACCCCTTCTGATCCTCCTGTGTCATTGTGCCCCCTCTGACCCCCCCCCCCCCCCCTCCCTTCCAGAGACACAGTACCGTATCTTCGGGGGGCCTTATATTTCAGCGTGAGGCAAAAATGTAAGGGTGCCTTATTTTCGGGGGAAACAGGGTATGTACAGTATGTAGTGTTTAACTCCCAATACAAGTTTTACATCTTGCTGTAGTAAATATTAAAAATATTCTATATCTGTAGGGAGGGAAAATGCAAGGTATTTTAAAATTGGGCTGTAATGGCCGTTGTCTGTAGCATTCTCATGTTCTCCTACAGTATTCTCCAAGCATTCCAATAATATTGATTTGGTCTCTGACCCACCTCTTGCGGCAATGGCCACAGCCCCTGACCTGCCTTCTGTGGCAATGCCATTAGCAATGGCCACAGCTCCATACCTGCCATCTGTAGCAATGGCCACAGCCCCTAACCTCCCTCCTGCCACACCCCTGGACCTGCAGCAACTAATGGAAGAGTGCTTATTGTTTTTTTTTTTTCACATGAAGAAATTCTGGTTCTGTAGTTTTCTCTTCCATTAATTATTTATGATGGTTGTAGAATTCAGGAGACGTTTTATTCTACCTAATAGAGCCCAGGTGCCCAATCTGCGGCCTGGGGAACACATGTAGCCCTTTGGCCATTCTTCAGTGGCCCACGTCCTCCATTTGCAGCCCCCGAAACCTACCTGTTAATGCAAAGGGAACAGGAAATCACCTGTCCATCGATCCCCCGTTGACGTATCTTCTCCTGGGATCTTCTTACAGCGGGAAGAGGCGGCGAGGAACATAATAGGGGCACATAACTTTTGAATTAAAGATTGTCCTCAAAGGCTTTGATAATATTTTTGAGGCCCATAACTTAAAAATGAATGTCTGCTAGCTCTGCATGGTGTAATTATTTCCATTATAAAATGCTTATACAGGTCAGTATTAGATTGAAAATGTTGTGTGGCCCTTTAGTGATGTTAAGGGCCGACATGTGGCCTTCCATATCAACTCAGTTGACCACCACTAATAGAAAGAGTTGCCTCCTCCTCTTACTTTCAGTTACATTGTGTACAGCGCTGTACCCTGGTCTCCTGTGCCATTTCTCATTCTTTGAGTTTCCTGTAGCATCAGATTCGATGAATAGTGACGGACAAACATCGGCTGAGGCTGTTCGTGGGCCAAAACTTCCGCAAATAGCAGCCGTTCATTGACTGAACAAAACTTCAAAGACCTGGCTGATTGATCTCCGGCCAGCAGCTCCCACTGTCACTGCGCAATGAACTCATTGAAGGTGTTTACAAACATTGGAGAAGATGCACAGTGACTGTAGGAACCCCTGTCATTCAGCCAGCGGATTTTGTGGGACACGGGTGTGGCACTGGGAAAAGACATCCTTTGTGGGACAATTGACCATTTGGGGGACAGGATGGACTACAACATTGGATAGGCACTTTTCAGATAACTAATGGCCCCCATACACCTTTTAGCTGGCCATACCCCTTTAGATTTCCCTGTCAGATTTCCTTTAGATCTCCTTTTGTTTTACCAAAACCATGTAATATGAGGGACTTTCTAAACCATCAAGTCTACCTGTGTTCAATCGCAGAGGACTACATAGTTGTTGGTAGATCTAAAGCTAGCCATACACGTGTCGGATTCCATGGCCAATTGATCACTCACCCAATTGATTCCGGCGATCTCACATGTTGGTTCTCTGTCGGATCCAATTCTGAGCCCCCGATCAATTGGACGCGATCACTCGGACAAGGTGGTATGCAGCGATCGGATCCTCTTAATTGGCTGATTGCAGCTCCCATTCCCGCTGAGATCGCTGGAATCAATTGGGTGAGTGATCAATTGGCCATGGAATCCGACACGTGTATGGCTAGCTTAAAGGATATCTGACAGAGAGATCTGAAGGTGTATGGGCAGCTGAAGTTTGGTCTGTGGGGGACCCCATGCTGTTTGTGGTCCCCTTTAACAGAGCATACCAGACCAAAGCAGATTTTTTTTTTTATTAATTTTTGTTTTTTGTTTAAATCAACTTTTTTTTATATTGGATGGGGGGAATACATATTTGGCTGTACTGTCCCACCTGATTCATTCAGTTACCCTCCATTATAATGTATGGGAGGCGAACCAAACAGCAGAAGTGTCCGAATGCTGAGTTTTATATGTGGCCCTATACATGCCTCGCTTGAGACCCCTCTATTAACCTCCCTGGCGGTTCACTGAGGTGCAGATTTCTGTACCAAAAGTGATACAGTGTTTTGCCTTCCCCCCCAGCGCGTCCACCCGGTGAGACGATGAGTGCGGAAAGGCTTTGTTGTGCCTGCAGCTTTGTAGAAATGTGCAGGCACACTAGGAGCCAGCGTTGGTCGCGCTGATTCCGGCACGGGCGCAGTTGATTTACGATCAACTGCGCCATAGTACTTGCTTCAGGTGGGACGGTTACATTGCAATTGATCACCAACGATTACCCCCGGACATGCCGCCATGGTGATCATTCGAAAACAAAATCAGAATCTCAATAAAGCGCTATGGCCGCTTTAGAGTATACAGAAAAAAAAAAAATTGGGGGAAAAAAATTTTTTTTTTTTTGTTTTTTTGTGAAAGGGTTACACGTGTTTCTTTTGATTTGGATGGATAAAACATTTATCCAATCCAATCAAAAAAAAATATAAAAATAAAAAAAAAAATGAAAAAAAAATGACCAAAAAAAAAAATCTAAGAAAAAAAAAACAGTTTCTGTACCGTTAAATCTCCCGCCGACCGGATGACCCGGTCACAGGCAGGAGAGGGGCCAAGAGGAGGTGTTCACGGAGACTAGCCGGAGACCTCTGCTATTTCCGGAACGGACTCGTGGCAGTCGAGATGCTCCCACTATCAGGAACGCTCAGCGCGAGCCGTTTCTGATAGCGGGATCAACTTTGAGCTGGATTAAAGAAGCCCACTTCTATAATGCCATCTCAAAAATTTGCTTAAAAAAAAAGATTTTTTTTTTTAAAAACAGACCGTCGACACGGGTCCCGCACTCCTTGACCGTCACCCGTCAATCCGGGACCCGGAAGAAGAGCCGGAGAAAGCAGGAAGCCAGAGGCGGCGGCGCGGGAGCAGGTGAGCTCCCACGATGGCCCGACCCCCAGTTCGGGCGTAGCGATAGTTGCGCTTCAGTTTGCCCGAACTGGGTTCGGGCATATCGCTAGGGAGGTTAAAGGTCTACTGCTGGTTTATTTCCGCTCTATAGTTCCTTTTATGTTTTCTGTGCATTAGACAGGGTTTGGATAAGGTCCCCATATACCTTTTGTTTTACCAAAACCATCAAGTCTACCTGTGTTCAATTGCAGAGGACCCGGCACTACATAGTTGTTGGTAGATCTAAAGGATATCTGACAGAGAGATCTAAAGGTGTATGGGGGGCTTTATATGTCGGTTGTACAATGGTCATTGTGTTGGAAGAGTACTTTGTATTTCGTCTGGAATGTAGATGTATCAGTATGTCAGTCAGTTTCCTTTCAAGGAAGCCTCATATTATACATTGTCTTCTCCTGTTCTATAATAAGTCTCTTCTCTATGATCTTCAACAAAATACCATATTTCAGAAACTGACCCTTTTGTAGAACGAACTGAGAGAGCCTCAACCCAAGAACTCCTGTATAGGTCCCCATACATGTCACAATAGGCGCTTGACAGATGATCCATTCGAGCGCAGTGGTGATGTCGCCATGCCGCACTCGGGTCACCGTCGGCCCGAGCGCACCACTCAATCAAGGTGCACCACTTTAGGTGGCTGATTCCCAGTCAATCCTTTGGATGAGGACCCAAAGAAATTACATTCGAGAAGCATTTACAGACATGTCTATCGGTTGATCCCGCTCGAAGATAAGGGTGGCCTAGATAGATGGCCGCGAGCGTGCACGGTGTGGCGTCTATCGAGTGGCTATGGTCAGGTGTATGGAAACCTTTATTGTGGCTGAAGGGCCACAGGACTCACCAGAGTACTTCATAGTTCCATAGTTGTGCTACGTCCTCCCTTAGCTGTTTGCTTTCCTTTCTTTATGTAGTCTAGCCCCTCCCCCTGCCCATTGAAAGTTAGATTTATTCCTATCCACGCAAAAGGGATGAAATCTCCATGATCACTTTAGTGATTACCTGGTGTTGGAGGCTCCATGTGCTCTGTCTATACTCATGGGTTCTTTAAGCAGATCTATCACCTGCATTTGCACGTTATTACAGAATTCAGCTTAAAACTTAACTTACGTGTAATGAGTAAATTGTGAAAGTTGTTCACAGCCTCTCCTCTCTCTGTGTGTCCCAGCATCTCTGAGAGCAGTGACAGTTGGGGAAAAAACACCATCAAGCTTTCTCCATTGAAAACCGTTATATGGGGGGGGGGTGCACTTGTGGTATCACCTATGGAAGCTTGACAGATCTCTTATGATTCCAGGAAACAGCAGCTGTGTGTGTGCATACATATATATATATATATATATATATATTATACTTTTTTGGCATATATCCAAAATGTTATTATCTACCAACAACTATGTAGTGCCGGGTCCTCTGCGATTGGACACAGGTAGACTTGATGGTTTAGAAAGTCCCTCATATTACATGGTTTTGGTAAAACAAAAGGAGATCTAATGGAAATCTGACAGAGAAATCTAAAGGTGTATGGGGACCCTTAGTAATTTATCAAAACTGACAAGTAATTTTAATTTGGCAACATTTCTAGTTATTATATTTGCACTTTCTTTTTTTTGCCCATAGTGAATGTAAAAAAAATCTAACTTTTTTTATTATTTCCACGTGTATGCAAATATAATCAATTAACACCTGCAGAAGAAACCTGCAGAAAAAAATAAAAGTGCACTTGTGTATATATATGCAGACCGTAACCCTGAACTCCCCAGCCTGGTAAACTACTGACAGGAGAAAGACTAAAGCATGTTTCAGCAGGGTGTGCAGAGCTGGAGCACACTGTATATTAATATTTATTAGGAGAAAAACCACTTCTCAGAGTCCAGAGACTAATAGAGTCTTACTTTTCACTGGCAGCTCACACTGGAACATACTATTTACATAGTCACTTGGAAGGTGGCCTGCACTCTCTGCTAGATAATGCTATATATATGAATCAGTCTTTCTGTTAGTATTTTTTTTTTTATTTAAACGCCCCCAGTGGCCACTCGCATTATTGCACCATGCGTTAACCCCGGGAAACCTGGAAAAAATACGTTGGAATCTCTCATATGATTCCAGGGAACAGGAGGTAAGTATATTTTTGTAGCATTGTGGAGCGCTATGCCACAATCATACCAACTTAGAGGGAAGTCAAGCTTCAGTTTTACATATATTTTTTTTTTATTTAGAGTATACATTGACTGTAACGTGAGTGGTGATTAAGGGTTTTGCAATTGACTCGAAAAGTCAGCTAGACAAAGTTCAACCATTTCTATTTCTTCCAAAAGACTGTCTGGGAGGCGTGACATCATGGGTAGACTTCTACTGGTTTAGGATTTAATGGTTGCTGGGCCTAGGGAGGAGGAAGTCTGTATTCTATCCAATAGTGTATGCAGAGCCATTTCTAGCCCTTTGGGGGCCCCCTGTCAACTTTGGGGGAGGGGTTTGGAGGAGGCTGGACTGGGGATGGGGTAAGGACCGGAACACGCCCATACATGCTGCTCCTCCTTCCTCCTTCTTCTCCCCTGTCGCAATCTGGAAGTTGGAAGGGAACTTGCCCGTGTCTGAAAGGGAAGGCAGTGGGTATGCAGGGCCCTATGCACATAGGCTCATATTCTGCATACTGGGTGTATGTCCAACCATATTCTGCCCTGGGTGTATGTCCAACCAAAATAAAGGATGGCCATTGATGTTTGGTACTCTACTAGTAGATAAATCAAGCCAAATAAAAGCCAACACACATCTGTTATATTTGTTTATTTCCAGCGGAACTGCAGTTCTCAGAACTGAATGGCAAACTGTATCATCATGCTTATGGTAATGGATATTCCAAAGCGTCTTTGTGTCCATTCAGCCAAGGTGCAGGCCCCGGGTGACCAGGCCTCCCATAGTCCGATCTCTTCCAAGGGCAGGAGCTGCACGGTCTCTGGGGTGGCTGGTGCAACACGTCACGTGACACAGTTACGGCAATCGATTATTCACATGGACGTTACGGGTTGACTTAGCGGAACGCATGGGAGGGGTGAATCTAGGATATAGGAAAGCTCTTCTACTTCTTCAATCCACTAGTGCAGGTCACGTCTAGAAGTTGGTCTACGGTTTGCGCGTGTAGTCGTTGGAGACGATGCGGTCACGAACAATTTCTATGACCCGTCAGTGAGTATGAATATAGTCAGGTCTCCTCGATTGTTGTAGAACCTGGTCACCCAGGCCCTGTTGGCACGGACGAACTGCATTCCAGACCAGGCTATCGTGGCACGTGAGTGAGTGATTTTAAACAAAATGTTGAACACCATAAAACATAGAAGAACATAGAGATGACAGCAGCTGCCCTATAACATTTTTTTACAATAGGACTATAGGATTTAGCAGTATTAAAAAACAAAAAACGCCCTAGAGCCGACCTGTGCCGTGCCCATGCAACACCCAACCCGTCACTATACCACCATGAAGAAGTATACCCCGTACTTCCATATACAGAGGCGTATGGACTTGCTACCCTGTGACAGGGCTAGTGTATTATGGTTGGCCCAGTACGGTCACATGGGTCTCCTAAGAATAGGCTGAGGGGTGCGAAGGAACGGTATGTGCAGGGGTGCTCTGGTACTCAGAAGGGGCCACAACCTAGCTCTGCGTACCGACATTATTGTTACACAGCTCATATGTGTACTAACAACTTGGAGGCGCTCCGTGTCTGGGCGGCCGCAGCTAAATGTTACATGTATACAATTTATGTCACTTGGATAACCGCAGGGAAACACGAATAACTATGAAAGGTTGCAGTTAGGGGGGTGACACTGGGAATGTAAATTAATAATCCTGTTAAAAAGATTGGACTTCTAAGGGTGTTGGAGATCTGGGGGATGAAAGTCAGAGTAGGCATATGTAAGGGTAAAATCTGACAAGAGAAAAGCACTATTTGGCAGTTGGAATATGACAATGAAAGGGTGACATTTGGACTGCAGGTAGTCTCAGGGGTTAGTTACTAAGTCAGAAAATGTCAGGGTTGTACTACTGAGGTATGAGATCTGGGGGTTCAAACATGTTGTACTGTGAGAGTTACATGTGACCCAAAGCCAGCTGGTGACCTGTGGATGGAGACAGCTAATCGGAGGATCAATCAGGAACAGGGAGGTCCATCTGCAGCTGAATCTACCATGCAGGAGACTGACGCAGAGGACAGTGAGGGAGACCACCCTACATATGGGGTGAGTACCAAACACCATCTCCTGGTACTCATCTGAGGAGCACCCCTGGGTATGTGCATCTGGTGGGGATCGGCACAGGTTGGCTCCAGCACAGAGATAGGGAAGGAAAGATATAACCTATGACGGTGCATAAACTTATTTTATGAAAACAAATAACACTTATGTAACAACTTTGGCAAGGAAATCCGTTTCCTCAATATGTACATAGGCGGGCGAGGTTCTGCAGTGCGCGAGGGATATACGCGAGGTCTATGGCATTAATCATTTCTTTATATACTTTTTACAATCTCCACATGAGAAGCAGCTATTGAGTAAACGACACTCCAAAAAAATAGTTCTCCTCCGATAGACTTTTCTCATTCTCTACGCAAGTGCAGCGGTAAAGCTGGTATCGGCCACCAGTGCTGACAATAATGTACTGTCTGCCAAGACGGGGAGCGGCAGCGGGGTTGTCCAACTCCGGTCCATGAGGGCCAGATCCTCACGTTGTGTAATTCTCACCCTGGTGGCAGTGAATGATGTTGGGGGGTTTATAAAGCAGTGGTTCCCAAACTTTCCTTGCAGGGCCCCCCTTTTCTATTTAGGAACATTATCAAGCCCCCCCCCCCCTCCTATTCAAACACAGGTTAAAAATGAGGGCCTGTGCCCCCCTGGAATACATTTGCACCCCTCTAGGGGGGCCCGCCCCCCAGTTATAGTATCATGGCAAAACCTGGTCTGTATGCGACTTCTGAGGACTGGAGTTGGACAACAGCAAGCTCTAGGTAGGTCTCTATTGCCATGTGGGAACATGTACACCAATTACTCATGAACAGAAGAAGGTGCCTGGAAAGCTTGGAGGACAGAAGGCAGAGATAGGTCATGGCGGGTCATAAATACCGTCTTTCCTGACCTGGTTTTCAGGTAGGTCGTAATTTCCTTATTCGCTCTTTCTTTTACATCTACCAGTCATTTGACCAATTTGGTTCTTGGTCTTGCCCTTCAAACATGACCAACTTCCATCCTGGCGGGTTAACTTTAAAACCCAACCGTTGAATGTTCAACCTATTTGAAAGGTTCAGAGTGAAAGGTATCTATACCAGTGGTGGGCTACTGAGTTGACATGTAGAGCCACAAGTGCAGCCCTCGGCATCACTAAAGGGCCACACATAACATCAATCCAGACCCTCCCCCAGATTTGGACAGGCAGTCAAAACCTGACAGCACAACCCCCCCCCCCTCCGACCCTGGCTGCAGCGCTCATATGTAGACCTGGTATCCCTGATCAACACTGACAATTTTACTGATGTAGCACCACCAAAATTGATAAGGAAAGCTGGGTCAGCGTGTGACTACTTCACATGTTAGTCCGGTTTGGGGGGCCGCATGTGGAGGACCAAAGGGGGGGGGTTCCAAACAACCCCCAAAGGGCCGCAGGTTGCGCACCTAGGATCTATACTTTCTAAAAATTGGGAGACTATCCCTCACTTTCTGCTGGTGGTATCAGTGCAATGAAAAGAGGTAGTCATTTGGCCAGGAAGACCATTCTAGCATTAACCCCACCATCAGTGGTTCTAGATCTTCTACAAATGTGCTTTGTTGCTCTCTGTTCACAATGACAAGAACTGTGACGGTAGAGTTACGTAATAGGGCCCCACAAAAAAAGCACTGAAAGGCTTTAGTTCATCCAAAATTAGGACAATTTCCTCAAGGTTGGGCTTTCAACCCATTTTCTATACAACATTCATGTATAAAGCTGAAGGCTTTCATCACACTACGAGGGTTAACGAATCAAGGCCCAAGGAGTGCAAGAGGGCCCTTCAACCTCAAATGCTTTCCTCTCTCCCAATAGCCTGGGTTGTAGATGGGTTCTCTGCCTTCAGACCGCCGCTCAGAGAAGCCCAGTCACGGAGCCTTAGGAGAGCATCAGGTAAGTAGAGTTCTTCTACACTCACTAGACCTTCATAAGCGTGTAACCCTTCTAGTGGGGTGAAGGAGCCACTGCAACAAAAAATTCAGCTTGAACCACCCTTAACATCAGTGGTTCCCAAACTGCAGGGCCCCCTTTCTATTTAGGAACATTATCGAGTCCCCCCTCCCCATTCATAAGGGCCCGCCCCCCCCCCCAGTTTGGGAACCAATGCTTTACATAATCACATTAACATACAGAGCTTCCGTCTAATCATCTTGATGTATGAGTGGTGAAATATCTTTACTTGCATCTGGCCCAGAAACGCCCCTCTACCCTATTTCTCCTCTTCTCATGCATCTTTTTTAAATAATCAATGTAAAAAAGTTTAAAACTATTAAGAACTGGTAAAGGGTTAAAACTGTATAGTATTCCCCATTATTGTTGATTTACAACCCCCCCCCCTTTAAAAAATGCCCCCAAAAATGTGTGTACGGACTTTTTTCAGGTACATTTGCTCTGGCATGACCATCTGGGCACTGATGACTATGGTGCCCCCGGCTGTTTTGGCATCATCGAGACGATCTGCCTGCCCAATCCTGGCTAGGGCAGAGTTTGTTTTGTTAACGAACTCTGCCCACCACCACGGTGGTTAATAACTCTTGACGATGGAGACTTTCCATGATCAGGACCCATTCAGTGCTGGAAATGAAGAGCTCTACCATGAGATAGAAAGAGACCCTCGGAAATGAAATGACTGCTTTCTTGGCACCTGACAAATTGACAACTTGGGAACAGGTGACTTATCTCTGCCTTCTGACCTTTCCAGCTAGAAATGGTTGGAAGAACATGAATCCACCAAGTGGTGATGATGCACACATGGACCCCTATAACTATCATGAGCGAGTCTTCCCTTCCGGATTTTAGTGGTTTGTACAAACATTGCGACGGACAGAATAACTCCTCATAATACGTAAAACTCCCAACGCCTCCATAAGTCGTCTCTTCTTGGGGAGTCCATCCAGAATCCTGACTTCTCCCTACATCTGTGGGGATTCATATCCGTTATTATAAACCATGGGGAACCAAGATTCCTTATTATAAAAATATTCCTTCTTTCAATGATAAACCCTTCAAAAGCAAATTCTGTTAGTTGTTTTTAGCTAGAGGAGGATGAGTTTAAGGTGAAAAGATACACTTGATAACCTCTGTACCACTCTTCTGCTATTCATTTCAATGTAAAAGGCTTGCCGTATTTTTTGGACCATAAGACGCACTTTTTGCTCTAGAAATCGGGCCGTGTCTTCTGGTCTGAATGCATGACCACCCGCTTCTGGGCCGATCGCACCTTGGCTACCCATCAGAGTCTTTGCTCTTCCAGCAAGATTAGCCCACCCACGGACCAGAGGATGCACTTTTACCTACTAGAAATGGGGGTGGGGGGAAGTGCCTGTGTCTCCGGTTCTGAAATGCATGAGCACCCGCTGCTGGGCAGGTCACACCTTGGCTCCCTGCCAGAGTATTTGCTCTCCCACCAAGAAGGTTAGCCAGGGAGGTGGAGGAGCTGTCAGATGGGAGGTCCGCCCACGGACCATAAGATGCACTTTTCCCCACTTTCTGGGTAGAAATCAAGGGGAAAAATGCCTGTGTCTTCTGCATAACTCGCCCAGGCCGGTCGCACCTTGGCTCCCCGCCATAATCTTTGCTCTCCCAGCAAGACAATTAGCCGGGGAAGCGGAGGAGCTGTCAGATGGGAGGTCCTATCTGTACTGCATTGTTTACATCAGCCTTGCTGACATAACCAATGAAGAGCAGAGACAGATCAATAGATGAAAGAGATGCCAGCCGGCACCTCTTGTCTATCTCTGTCTGACAGTGCCCGACTCTGTTTCTGTGCCGCAGCTTGTGTCTGCTTTCCAATGTCAGATCTGCTTTCAGCTTCCCCCTTCTTTTCGATGTATGAGACAAGCTGTGTTCTCTGAGGGCATCTAGTGGCTGAAGTTAGGTATTGCATGGAGATTCATATACAAAAAGTTGCACTAATCTGGGTAACGTGACCAACATCCCAAATATATATTCACTGTAAAATTAGATGGGAGATAAACCCCACAACTAATTGGTTTCCCCCTGAGAACATCTCAGGGGCAAGGGGACTTTAACGGTCACAGGTGTATGACAAGATAACATAGAGGTAAAAAATTTTTTTTTCTTGTGTCTGCTTTCCAATGTCAGATCTGCTTTCAGCTTCCCCCTTCTTCTCCAATGTGTGAGACAAGCTGTGTTCACTGAGGGCATCTAGGGGCTAAAATTAGGTATTGCATGCAGATTTTTTCTACACTTGATTTTAACACTTTTCTTGTTTTCCTGCTTTAAAAACTGGGTGTGTCTTATGGTCAAGTGCGTCTTATGGGCCAAAAATACCATATTTTGCCTATTTAAAAGAACATAAACAATGACAAATGTAGTAAATATAAAGTATATCTTTTTCACCTTTAGTCCAACTCTAGATAGAAAACTGACAAGCGGGGTTCCTCTTTAGAATTAGAAGTGCGGATGGTGAAGCATTTTTTTTAGCACTCATGCAGCAGGAAAGGGATTAAGAAACCTCAAATAATTTAAGGTGCCCTGTAAGGTGAGCATAGGCAAGGAGACAGGGCGAGCATGCAGGCAAGAACAAAGAGTGACCAGGTGTGAAAGGGGCACCCAAGTGCCAAGTTCAGATAGTAAGCGGTGAACCGAAAAAGTCAGGAGGAAAGGAGAGGCAGGGCAGACGGACAACCACAGAGGGGGGCGGGGAGAACATGGAAGGAGGGGGCGACATATATATATTAATGTGTAAGTAGGGTCGGGGAGGTGTTTTCAGTAGAAACGTGTCAGGAAGGCACAGGTGGGCATATGCGTAGTCAGGTATTCTTGGCTAATCAATATGGCTGCTCTTCTGATAACGATTTCATATGTATTCCAATCTCTAAACACAACATGTTGTGTCGTGCGCTCTAGGCTCCAGTTGGCTCATTATTTTGGAATCTCCACACAAGGACAATGGAGATCTACTGTACCAGGATACTTGGTAATACTGATCTAGGCGTCCATTGACTGCTATCCTTGGCGGAATAGTACTAGGCACCAGGATATGGATCGCGTGTCGGGACGGTGGAGTATTTTGCTTACGACGCAGATGGTGACGTATTGGATATGAATGTTAAAGTGAGCGGAGCGTTTTGTCTGGAGTCCGACTGTAGGGTGCGTACAGGGGGTGTGTGAGGGTCTTAGATTCCTCCTGTATATAGCTCGCCCCGAAATCCTTGCACCAGCACACCTTTTAGGAATCTAGAATAAGAAAGAGAAAACTTGTGAAATACACGAATTGGAGGTGAACGTTCAGAATCTGTATACAACAGTTCAGTAACAGTACAAAAACATAAAGAAATTAGAGGGTCCGTCAACCTGTAACTCATCAATGAGCCTGGAAGACGGAAGATCGGCCATTAGGTGGCTCCACACAACCCCTTGACTGTTGGTTACATATATATATGACTATAGTAGGGACATTAGATTGTAAGCTCCTCTGAGAGACAGTTAAGCCCCCCATACACCTTTAGATCACTGCATACAATCTCCATTAGATCTACCAACAACTATGTAATATAGTGGCCTCCCTGATAGAAT
>CM070040.1:73563160-73574111 GCA_036250615.1 Ptychadena robeensis
GAATACATAGTGATTGGAAGGATTAGAAAGTTCCTCATATTACATGGTTTTGGTAGAAGATACATTGATTGTACAGAAATTGTATGATAAGATTGTAAGGTGTATCTGACAAAAGTGCTGCGTAATATGTCAGTGCTATATAAATACACGATAATAATGGATATTGGTCTACTTGGGCAATCCATACATCTGTACCTCTTTCCTAGTGGATGCCGGGTACAGGGGCCAGATAAACTGCCTTGGCTGACCGATGTGCGCGCTTGCGGACATCGGCAAAATCTCCACATGGAGCGATGGATCCCTCTTGCCCCAAAGCTCGGCCACAGAACAGACACGTCCGTAAATCTCTGGTTTATGCCATTACTTTGGATGGGAACTGGCGTCCAAAGTAAAGACCTGCACACAAAGGGTGCTGATGATACTTTGAGCGACAGAGTGCAGATTGACGCTCGTCTATCGGCCCCGGATCGGCCGGTGTATGGGGGCCTTAAGAAAGGTTATAAATAGTTGTGAAAACTGCCAGCGATGGCTACACAGTTACAGTAATGTAAGTGGCCAGTAGGGCCCTCAGTAGTTGTATGGGACCTGGGCAAAAGTCACAGAGTAAAATTGGTGAGGGGTGGGTGATTAAGTTGCATGTAGGTGTGCAGCTCGATGGTTCACAAAAAGCCCTCCAGCATCTGTAACCAGGAAGTGATCTCATCCCTAACTAGGAAGTGACATCATCCTGGTACCCACACGGCTGAGAGATCACTCCTTGGTAAGCCTGCACTCTACCACCTTTAATGTATTTTATTATTTACAGTACTTTACTTTGTCGCACTAGGTTGTGCATCTCGCGTCCTTGTTCCTATTCGTAGTTTGAGGACCCCTGACTTATCATGAACGGACATCCTAGTACTAGGCCAAACCTGACACACCAGAGTTATAATAAAGAACAGACGTATGAAAAAATAACATGATTTATTGTGGAAAGAGCTCCTGCCCCTGGTGAAAAAATAATATATGAGCGACAATAGTACATGTATGAACCAACGGCATAAAAACACATCGTACTGATTGGTTACAAATGTTTGGAGGCGCGGCCAAGACCGTCAGATTGGCAAATGCTTTTCTCGGTTTCCGATTAACGAGCTGATGTGTTTCTGCATGCTGCAAAGGATGATGGGAGTAATAATGACACAAACCTGACAAGCGGTACTCCATGCCGTCGAATCTTTTTATATTGTAAACTGTCCGTTTATAAGACTAAGCGCGGAATCCTATGTACAAGACGTATTGGACGAGGTGCAATAAATTATTAGAAGGGCCTCTACGCCCAGGTGGTATAACCTACATTTATAAAAAAGGAAATATTACAATTTACAGATCAACATTTAAAAGTTAAAAAGGGGCTTCTCTGAAGGACAAGGTTTCAATTCGTTCCCTAGACCTTTGGACGCCTCCCATCCCATGACTGAGCTCCAATGGAATGGCTGTATGGGAATTGGTTGGGGCAGACCAGTGGGCAAACTTTCCCTAAGTCGTCTTTTCCAGGACAGCACACACATGAGAGATGAAGCTCCACCTCCAGAGGGAGGAAACAAAAAACACCCGCCAAACTTTAAATACTCCCCTCGCTCTCCCCTCGGCAGTCTTTTTTGTTTCCTCCTTACGGAGGGGAACGAACACCCTGACTCCTGCGGGACATGTTTAGGGCCGGGGGGGCCGTTTGGAGGTCTCCATGCCCAGTGTCTGGTCCTGGAAAGGATGTTAGAATCGAGTGCCTCCCGTCCAACTAGTGGGGAACTAGGTCAAGAGGGGGTCCCTTTCCTCGGCACCTTACCTGGGGAAGGTCTGGTCGTGGTCCGCAGCTGAAAGCCTGGGGGAGGAATCGCGCGTTTTTTTTCTCCCCAGGGCTGCACGTGTGGCAGGCAGAGCACAGCAGCGTTTGGGGGCGGGTTCCTCCTCTGTGCAGGAAGCACGGCGAGTGCCTCTCCTATTGGCCTGTGGGCCACGATGGGTTGAGGGTTGCCCAGCATAGGTGTTGGAAATTTTGGCAAAGGACCACATTAAAAGACCAAACAGGCCGAGTTTTGGCCCCGGACCTTAGTTTGCCCACGTCTTGGATAGACTATAACTACAAATCTACATCCATTGTACCAATATTGTCCTAACTAGCTAGGTCAACCTTTGACTATTACTGACCACCCTAGTGGGCCACAATTGGGGAAGTCTGGCATGCTACCGAACAGACCTTTCCAGAATGTTGGAGCTAGAAGTGTCAGAGGCATCCAATGGTTTTCTATGTTGAGGGATAGAATACGTAGGGCTGGTGAGGTATTACAGAGGGCTCAGCAGTCTTATAATGACCACCTTCCTGGATTCCTGGGGACATAAAATGATCAGTCTTAAGCTGACCATCTCTCTGTCAGATATCCTTTAGATCTACCAACAACTATGTAGGGCCGGGTCCTCTGCGAACCTCTGTGAACACAGGTAGACTTGATGGTTTAGAAAGTCCCTCATATTACATGGATTTGGTAAAACAAAAAGGAAATCTAAAGGAAATCTGAGGAATCTAAAGGTGTATGGGGACCATTTAGTCCTAAATTGACATTTGGCTTCATATGGCCTTGTTTAGGGGCCCCACCGGCCCAGCTGCCTCTGAGTTAATGGCTATTGGTTGGATTTGAATAACCTATCAAGCTGCAATGTTTTAAAACCAAAGTGCACCAGCATCAGATCTATACCTACTGAGATGAAGGGTCCTTTCCAGTGCTGGGGCCCATATCTCCTGGTCAAATCTCTACAGGCTTCTATCTGAGCCGACCTATCTCCTGTCTCTGAGAAGTCTATAGAGATTTACCGTATGGGAGCACAGACAGGAGGCAGCCATTGAAAACGAAAAATGCCGTTGATGAAGGTCCTGGAATCTCAGTAAGTACAGATCAGGGAGCAGGGGTTGGGTTAAGGCCCCCATACACGTATCAAGTGGGGAGTGCAGTGTGATGGGTCACGCTGCATTCCGTCACTCAGAGTATCGGCGGGCACCCTTTGTGTGCCGGCAGTAAGTTTGAACGGGGATGCCGGTCTCCATTTAAACTAATGGCATCGGCCAGAGATTTACGGATATGTCCCTTCTCTGTCCGACCAAGCTTTAGGGTGACAGGGATCTGGCGCACAATGTGGGCACCCGTGGCCGATTCTGTCGTGTGTATGGGGGCCTTTAGGGTAAGTTAGAGGAGAAAAGGAGAACAGAACTTTGATAAAGAGTGCCCAAGCCCATATCATGAGTAGCACCAAGGTAACTGCAGATCTTAGCAACTTACCTGCTGGCAACTCTTTCAACTATAAAGCATAGCTGGGTATCGCTCTTCCACTGTTGTAAATTCTATCCACTGGTGTCATAAACTGTTCTGGAAAGTTCCCGATCTATCTGCAGTAGTACCGTATTTTTAAGACATAAGATGCACTTTCTCCCCCTAAATTCGGGGGGAAATAGTGCCTGCGTCTTATGTGCGACCCCTGCGGCCTTCTGCAAGAAGGGAGAGAAGAGTGCAGAATCATCCGCCCCCCCCCCCTCCCTTCTGCCTGAGGTGTGCTCTCTAGTGACACAATTTTTGTGGCTGAAATTGGGTACTGCAGGAAATTTGGGTACTGATTAGAACCCAGGTGCCCAGCCTGGGGCCCTGTGTTTTTTGGTCCTCCCCCAAAACCTTACTGTTCTTGCATAGGCCATAGAAACGTGCCTGTCCACCGATCCCCTACTGACAGGTCCTCTCCCGGGAACTTCTTAGAGTGGGAAGAGGAGGAGAGGCGATAAACTTACGCAATAGACCTACATAAAAGCCAATCAGTGACCCAGACGGTCCCTGAGCAACTTCCTCGCCTCTTCTGCTGTAGTGTTGGTGGGGCATCAGCAGACTGGTAAGTGCCTATGCTCCCTCTATATCACAAATGAACGAGGTGATTGTATAATATATATTGCGGCACATGACCTGAGAATAGGGGCATAAACCTTTATAAGCAGTATAGGTTGAAAATGTTATGTGCGGCCCTTTAGTGATGCTGAGGGCCACACTTGTGGCCCTCCATATCAACTCAGTTGGCCACCACTGGATTAGAACATTTCAAATTTTATTTGCTTTCCCTGCTCTAAAAACAGGGTGCATCTTGTGGTCCGAAAAATACGGTAAGTCGAAGCAACTGAACTAGCTGAGGGTTTCTTTAAGACATTTCCCTAGTCGTCCTATCACTTCCTAAATTCAGAATGAAAGTTATTACCAGCAATACATTTCCCTATATATCATGGATAGAGATGGTCGAATTTTTCGACTTGCTGACTTTGTGAGCTGATTGCAAAGCCCCTGAACATGATATCATCACCAAAATTGCTGGAGATGTAAAGAAGGGTTGTGGGAACATTTGAAAAAAGTTTAGCTCTAGCGCATGTAGTTTTTCATAAATTAAGTTAAAAAGTTGAAATGCCGATTGTCGAAATTTTGACTTAACTTTGAACCTAATTTATGCAAAAACGATTTGTGTTAGAGTAAAAAAAATTTTTGTAGTATACGCCAACCCTTCTCTACATCTCTAGCAAGTTTGGTGCTGATACCATGTTCAGGGGCTTTGCAATTAACTCGAAATCGTCAAAATAAAAGGCCCCCCCACCGTTAAGGGACATAAAACTGGAAATATAAAAAATGTTTTGCCCATGGCTCTAGGCTACACAGTCTGTATCTTGGAAAAGTGTATTCGAGCCTTCAGAAGGTGATGGCTGATTCCTTTTAATTTTTCCAATTTCATATAACGAGGGCACTGCCATCCCGATAAAAACATCTGCCATCTACAGGGAATTCAGAATTCTTAAAAATATCCCCAAACTCTGAGATCTCGTCTTTCCTATAGACAATCTCTAACATTATAACATCTCTTATTGCTCAATGCATAGCAGGACATTGCTCCATCCTATACGGAAGCCATGGAGTGCATGTGCTCACACTATATCATTATTAATCCTATATTTTCTAAATAATTTCTGGAATTCTGGAGATAAATAGATTCTGGAATTTTCTATACAACAATAAATATTTGATATAAAAACATATGATGAGGTGTTGCCTCTTTCTATAAGGCTGACTCTCAATGTTAGAGTTTTCATGGCTGTACATTACGGACAATACAACCTCGGTAACTTTCCATGAATAGGCAGCAAAAGTCCCGAGATTTGTAATGCCGGTCATACATGAGTCAATTTAGCGTTTGATCTTTCGGCAAACGTTCGGGAATCGAGTGCTGCACATCTGGAGTGAAAGATCCAGCTTTGAGAAAATTATGATCAAACCAGGATGGAAATCCTATCCAGGGATTGATAGTGCGCATCTATTTGCTGAACGATCGGTGATTAGTTGCGTCAGCACATTGCGATCAATCGCACGAGTATAAACTTGTGTAAGGTTAAATCTGTAAACGGAGAAAGTTGGAAATTGTCTACCCTCCCAAACGGCCAAGCGCCCTAAAGTCTACCATACAGGGGTTGATACCTGTGCGATCGCCAAACGATCACTTTTGTGCAATCTATTCCTGTCTGACCCTTGATCCCATACATGTTGGATCCCAATGCAATGGACATTCAAGTGGGATGGATCGTTCGGAAATCACATGACAAATCAATCCGTGGATGCCTATTGAAAAAGCTATCTTTGTTCAGGCGTCAGCAGGTAAGTAGTGCGGCTGGTATGTGGACTTTTTGTTATCAGATGGTCCAACTAAGCCAACGTATCGGCAGGGCTACACATAGGAAGTTACAAGACCACCATACAGTCCTTGTAGAATAATGGAAGCAGATTTCATGAGGTTCCTTACTGGGCAGTGTCCATAGTGGGTACAAACCTCAGGAGCTGACGTCGTCAGCAAATCTTGGCCTCTGCGGGCCGTAATGCCATCAATTATTCACAACTCAGCAGAAAAGCACGAGGGATGTCACAAAAACGTAAACCAAGATTACAGTTCCCCCCCCCTGAGTAGGGAAGGAGGGTTAGGGGACTTTTGAGGCATCCAAATCATTAAAAATGCCTAACAATATTGATGGAGAATATCACTATGCAGTAGTTCATTCAAATAAGATATCCAATACATTGCCAATGATCATAGTAAACAGAACTATACCCCAACCAAAGTTACTGATCACATGACATGTTTGACTTAGCGCGTTTCGCAACCAAGTTGCTTCCTCAGGAGATCTATATCCAAGACAGAGCAGATATCGGACATTATCCCAGTACCATGTGATACATTGGGACCAGAGTGGCCACAATTCGGACACACACCCAGGCAAGCACGGGGGTGGGGGTATATCCTATATCTTTCTTCATAGATTCGCTGTGAATCGCTCATATAGTCATAGAAGCAGTGACATATGTCCAATCTGATAATGGTATAGAATCCACCAATCAGATCAGTGGGTGACCTCCACAGCCCTGGGAGCCATGGACATGTCTTATTTGAAGGAACAAATGCATGGAGAATAATATTCATCTCATATATTATTCATTTGGATATAAAGTCCCTTACCCCCCCCCCCCCCCCCCCCCCCCCCTCCCTTTACATGGATGGCAATGGCAAAATCTCATTGCTATCGCTATTGGTGAGCATAAGTGATGACACCCTAGAGACCTATGATGTCTATGTATCAAGCGATGGTGTTTTGGCATTTGGGCCTAGATTCTTCCTGACATCAGGGCTGCAACATTTAAAAAGTGAACTCCTTTAGGTTTAAACTCTTTCTACATTAAAAGCATGAGCAGAATTCTAAAATGGGTGAAGAACGTTTGGCAAAGGCGACCCGGGTTCTCACCGGTAATTACCTTCTCCACAATAAATGATTAGCACAAGTGTAAACACAAACTTTTCCATACTTTCCAGAACTGTTAAGACCTCTTAATATAATCTACATATTTGTCTTGGTTTCTAAAGTATGTGAAGACCTTCAGAAGAACAAAATTTAATCAGCTAGGTTCAACTTTTTGGCTACTGGGACCTCTGGGGTAAGACCTCTGATGGAAGTCAACACCGAACCTTAGCACAAGCCTAGAGACACTCTTCATATTCCACCATAAGACACTCTACCTCTTACGGTTAAGGCGGCTTTCCTTAGTCCTGAACTGAGTATCTACACCACCTTGATCTAGATTTGTTTACAAATGACACATGGCAGGAAAGTTCACATTGGGGGATATTTGAATGGAAGCTTGGTTGATGAAATAATATGTACCGTAATTCCATGGATCTTTAGCTATAGACACATCTAGAAACGGGGTTAAGGTTGATGAGAGTTGGTACAGACTCTTGAGTTAGGAAATGGGCTGTACAGCTCTGGCTCCCTTTAGATACCGTGTGCCAAGGACCAAGCTAACGGAAGCCAGCCACATGGACAATTAAGCAGGTGCCAAGGGACACACACATTGCTGGGGTTCAAACCCCTTTACAGACAGACAGGCAGATGAGGTTAGATGTAAGTCTTGGCACCTTTGGCATTTTTGTCCAAATAAACTTCGATGTAGGAAGTTGGGACGTAACCCTCCTCCTCCTCGCTCCTGCGGATCCGCGTCCATCCGTCTCCTTTGTCCTCTTCAATAACGTTCAGTATTTCGCCTTCCGCTACGGATATGGTTCCTTCATTTTCACCTGTTGAGAGAAGGACAAAGTCAGCACCGTCCAACTACCGGGCACCACGCCGAGTGTTGTGCAGGAACGTGTAAGGGTATTACCATCAAAGGGGTATAAGGCTTTACAGGTTCCTATTGTGGGCAGGGGTTCCTCGTCGTCAAAATCGTCATCGAACTCCGTGGGCGTCACCTTTACCTCCGTCTCCTGGCTCTGATCTTCTGTGTAACTGCCATCTGGGCTGCTCAAGAGAGAAAACCAGAGAACCACTATAGCAACAGACTCCAGAACCACCAATGGGAAGATAGAACCTACTGTCCCTGCTAAAGACCCTTTTACATTTCCAACCTAATACATAAATACTTCCCTAACAGTCCCCTCCGCTCCTCCAGTGACCTACTAATGACATCCCCGCTCATAACCTCATCACATGCACGGCTCCAAGACTCCTCTAGACTCCTACTCTCTGGAACTCCCTCCCTCGCCCCATCAGACTTGCTCCTACCTTTGCCACCTTCAAAAAAGCTCTAAAAACCCACCTCTTCAGTCTCTCCTAACCATCTTCTCATTCCTAACATCACCACCATGCCAGCCCCCCCCCCCCCCCCCCCCCCCCCCCCCCCCCCCCACCTATTGTATACCCTATTCCCCAACCTATTAGATTGTAAGCCCGACTGGGCAGGGTCCTCTACTCCTCCTGTGTCATAACCTGTACCTGTGTGTTATATTGTGTTGCATCTCAACGCTATATGTATTGTACAGCGCTGCGTAATATGTTGGCGCTATATAAATAAATGATGATGATAATGATAATGCACACTTCTATGTATCTCCATCAATGGTCAACCACACAGGAAGAGTGTTTAACTCCAACTGGAGATACAACCAGTGAGTTCCAACCCTTCCTTTTTTGCTTTTGCATTTTCTGGACTTCAACTTCACAATTACTTAATGGTAGGTACTCCGCTATCGCAAAATTATTCCAGGGAACCTAATTATTGCAGGGAAGTTAAATGTGTGCACCCCTTACGTTTTGTGTTCTGAGGACTCCAAGCTTACCTTGGCTACTTGTCTAGAAGATAAAACCGTTTTCCATAAGAAAGTTAATGACTCAGAGTGGACACTTCTCCCCCTCCCACCATCTAGCTCTGTTTTAATGAAAGAGAATGTATGTGAGCTACTCGCATACAAAGATCTGCAGATGGACGATCTGTCTATGGAGGGATTGAAAGTCTGCAGAGTCAGTGTATGTGATATCAGCCAGCTCACATATACTCTGCACAGAAAAAATCTGCCTGCTGGCAGACTGTCCCTATGTCTGTATGTGAGTGGGCTAATGCTGCCCCCTTACATACAGAGATCTGCAGAGCAGGACCAGGAGATGGGGTTGGGAGGCTCCCCTGCCTCCTTTAACTCCCACTCTGCCAGTTGGAGCACAGAGCTCCGACCAGCAAAGCGGCAGTTGCCTGTATTTTTATTGGGATAAGACACGTATAGGGTGCATTCTATATAGCGAAGCATCATGGTTAAGAAAATACAGTGAGTGTGTGTGTGTGTGTGTGTGTATGTATATATGTAATCAGCTTAGAGGATTAAACCTGAATCTATTATGTTTTCTCAGATATGCCTTCACTCTCAGTATACTGTACCTCTCTCGGTCCTGTACACAGTTGTTGACCGGAGGCGCATTCTGTGTTTCATACAGAGCACTTTGCCGGCGGGAGTTGTCGTTGCGGACAGGTAGCCTTCCTTCGACTTCAGCTAGCCAACCCTACAAAAGAATTCATATTATAAATATATGTCATCCATCACAAACTATAAGGTACAGATTCTGTATTCCCTACAGCGAGTTACAAGTCACAGTATTTTTGCTCCTCTTACTAGGCTCCCAGTAGGATGGGGGGGGGGGGTACTTTGCCATATAATACAGCCAGATTGGCTCATGGTAATGTATGATTTGGAGACTCTTTGGTTCACATTGACGTGAAATGGGTATGCAGCAGGTGAGGTAGGTAGATAGTGATGGAACATGCTTGCTCTTGGTTAGTGCATCCAACGCAAAGAGCAAGGGTGTCCCTTTAAGTTTACTTTAAATGGACTACTAACGGAGAAGTGTGAGTGCCAGATAGGATACCAAGGATAACCTCTGACCAATCGTCAAGCATCAGAAATCTAATAACATGGAGGGGAAGGAATTGCATGTACTTCTGGTGCTGACGATAGAGGACTCCTATTGGCTGGTGGCTCTGAAGTAGTAAATCTGTTGCGTTGGTCTTCATGTGAAAGCCTGGAGTGTACTCGTGAGGGGAGCAGGCTGTGTGTCCATCCCTTTCAGTAGGGCAGTTCCCAAACTTTCCTTGCAGGGCCCACTTTTCTATTTCGGAACATCATTAAGCCCCCCCTCCCTATTCAAATACAGGTTAAGAATGAGGGCCAGTGCCTCCCCTGGAATACCTTCGTGGTCCCCCAGTTTGGGAATTCTACAAGATGGGATGGGGGGGGGGGGGGGTTAAACAGTTCTTTGTCTCTTATGCCAGTTCCCTATAGACTGGAGAAGATATATGTACTTACCTCAAACTTCTGTACTTCTACACGTAGTTTCTCAATGTTATTTCCAATCTCTATTAACTTCTGACCCACGCTTGCAGCATCTCCCATCTGAGGATTCTTCAGATACACATCCCTCATCTTCGTCAAGGCATCTCTGTGTCATATAGAAAGAGAAAGGTCATTCATATTTGTACAAGCTCAAGTCCACCATCCTACATGGTACCCAAACTGGATACCATTTAGCACTGTATGTTATTCCCTTTTTTTTATCCCCAGTATATCTGAGCTCTGCCTGTCCCCTCTATGTCAATGCTCAGGAAGGATGGTTAAAAAACGTGGACAATGCCTGTACCATGGCTACGTTTGGTCCCTATTAGGGCTGTATGCAGCACACAAGCATAACTGGGACAAATACCAAGTGAATAAAAAATAGCAGTGCACAAATGTCTTTCTATACGTTAGTATATCATTACAAATGGTATCAGGGTACCCTTTGTATTAGATCACACTGAAGGCATAATATGATAGCGCTTATAGTAGATTGTGGTCATTGAAATCAGTAGCATTAGTTTTTGGCAGGATCCCTATATTGTCAATGAGGAGTTTGGAGACCTGCTGTAAGGTATATAAGGAGGTTTCTCAACTTCCAATCACGATGTATTCCATCAGGGAGGACCCGGCACTACATAGCAGTGAGTGATATATACCTTCCAATCACTATGTATTCTCTCAGGGAGGACCCGGCACTACATAG
>CM070040.1:73635542-73648742 GCA_036250615.1 Ptychadena robeensis
GCTTTCATTGGCCAGAGATTATCGGACATGTCCGTTCTCTGGCCGGCCGAGCTGTGGGGCTGACCGACGGCGCGAGCGCGCACGCCCGTCATTGAGGCTAAAGGCCGGCACACAAAGGGTGGCGTCATCACACTGCATTTCAGAGCTGATCTCTCCTGCTCTGTCGGCCTCCACTCGGTACATGTGTGGGGGCCTTTAATGGGGTAACAAAACGTAGACAATAGATAGACAACCCAGAAAAACAATGAAGACATGATCCACCAAGACACCCCCAATGAGAAGTCAATAAAATATTTTTCTTTTATTGACTTTTAGGAAAACAAATGTCTAAGGGCCACACAATGGTCTTAAAGGTCCCCAGGTTGGGCACCACAGCTACTTATGATTCTCATATAGCACTCTCTCTGGTTCCCAGTGGGAGCAGCACCACATATTTCCAACCTCCATCCCTTCACCATAAATTACTTTTATTGTGATTTCAGACACTGGTTAGTGTAACAATTGGGTTTAGAATAAATGGGGTTGCTGAGAAAACGTGGAGCTCTAAAGTTCCCTGAAAGCTCAGGCAACTGACAGCTGGTATACTTTAGAGAAGAAAGGGTTAAAATATACCATTATCTCTGAGAAGCCAATCCGCAATAAAGAGGTGATAGGATTTGTGCACAGTGTTGGTGGCAAAATAAAATCTATAAAACATAAAGTGTAAAGTCCTTTACTGGAACGTGATTCTCTGGGATGGAAGCCAAACAACGTTCTTGTTGATCTCTCCTTCTAGAGGAGCATGGAAGAAATATAGGGAAGTATTCTCAATCTTTAATATTACTTCTTCATAGTGAGGCCTACTACGAAGATGTCCAAGCCCCTCCATAGTCTGTAATTGGAAATCTATATAATCTGATGCAATTTTTTTTAAACCAACCTATTCTAGGGAGCTGCACTACAATGTAAGAGCAGTGGTCAATTGAAGGCTCTGGAACCTGTAAAGCTAGCCATACACAGTCGGATTCCATGGCCGATCGATCACCTATCCGATCGATTCCGGCGATCTCAGCGGGAATCGGAGGTCCGATCGATCGGCCAATTAAGTGTGTCCGATCGCTACATACCACCTTGTCCCACGGATTCCTGGACGATTCCGTGTCCGATCGCTTACTCCACAAATGGCAACTCCCCCTGATGTGTGCAGAATCGGATCAGAAAGACCAACATGTTGGTTCTCTGTCCGATCCGATTCTGGGCCCCCGAACGATCGGACGTGATCGGACAGACAAGGTGGGCTTCACGCGATTCCGGGACGATCGTTTCGTGTGCACGCCCCCGGAATCGATCGTCCCGGAATCCGATGGGAAACGGACCCGTGTATGGGGGCCTTTAGAGAAGATCTGTGGGAGGTCACCTCCAACCTCGTACCCCACCAATGCCCTTTCAGAGTTTAGGGAGGAAGTGCACAGACCCTAGACTCAAGGCCATGAATGGCACCTAAACAACCAGCTAACAAACCCATCGTTGGGTGGAGGAGTCATTATCCCCTACAACCCCCTTAACGGGGTAAACTTAAATGTAGACAATAGACGATGGCCAACACAAAAGGCTTGATCCACCAAGACTCTGACAACGATAGGTCCATAGAATATTTTTATTTTATTGGTTTTTGGAAAGGGCCACACAATGGTCTTAAAGGTCCTCAGGTTGGACATCAAAGCTACTTATGATCATATACTGTATCCCTCAAATCTTAAGAAGCTCAGAGTAAGTAATGTTCTTACAGAAGAGTACAACTTTGAAAGGTTGGAGTTAATCCTGAAACTCTGAAAAAGTAAGGTGGTCCTTTTGTGAGGCGCGTCAAGGCAAAAAAACTCAAAACAAACCTCATTATCTCTGCAATGGGCTGACAACATGGCATCATTTCTCCCATCAGGTTGGACAACTATGCCCACTGGTCTACAGACCTTCACTCATCACTGTCCTGCACTACATGAACACATTTATTTATTTCATTCCCAGCAATACTATTATGGTTCCTGACAGTATAGTATTGACTCCTGACAGTCTGCCCACGCGCTCTTGGGAGTTAATGGCTGGAATGACTCCAGACAAAGATGTAAAGTAACGCGGGTCACGGAGGGATTACCAGCGAGCGTCTGACACCTGGACAGGTTGGATTTGAACAGATAATCCAACTCCCGGCTGCAGAAGCTGTAAAATGTTGTTAGTGTAGGCGGCCTGGCAGGGCTGGAATATGACAAGCAGGAGCCGTCTTTACATTCTGGAGGTGTGAATTCTGGATGGTCCATGTTCTGTACGAGGATGGCCGCCTTCTCCTATGGGGACTGGGTGACAAGCAGTGACATGCTCTGCCTATCAGAGGCCGGGACAGCTTTCGCCGGCCGGCTCGCTGCTTTGTCTGAAGCCGAATTACGTCCAGCTGAAGTGACATAAACGGCTTTGTCCTTACAAACTTTCCTCCAGTGACACCGGCGACTTTCTCACACATTCACCCAGCCGGCTACAGACCAGCGGCACAGAGTTCATTATGTTCTAAGAATACTCGGTGTCATTTACAGGTCTGGGGGGGTTATATACACAGAAACATCTTTCATCGACTGGGGCTCCTCTCTTGTCATGGGACACAGAGACATGGACATTTATGAGACACCTCTCCAACCATGGGTCTCCTCTTTGGTCCAATAATGCTACCTCATACATGTCTAGGGAGCTCCTCATGGGATGTGAGAAGTATTCATGGTATACATGTAAATTTATGGGACACATCTCTAGCCATGGGACAAAGCCACATAGAAGTCTATACGTCTCCTATTTGGACATATGACACTACCCCATATATGTCTATGGAGCTCCTCTCAGGTAATGTGATATAGAGACATGGACAATACGTGGCACATCTCCAGCTCCAGCCATAGGACACAGAAACATAAACATATATAGGAGTAGTGTCCTACAGCCATATACGAGACCCATAGACTTCTGTGTTGCTCCTCTGTAATGGGATACAGAGACATGGATGTTAATGTGACACATCTCCAGCTCCAGCCATGGGACACAGCCACATAAAAGTCTATGGGTCTCCTTTTTGGCCATATGACACTACTACATACATGTCCATGGGGCTTCTCTTCGAAAATGGGATGTAGAGACATGGACATTTATGGAATACATCTCCAACCATGTGACCAAGCCACATAGAAGTCTATAGGTGTCCTCTTTGGACGTATGACACTACCCCAATACATGTCTATAGTGTTATAGGATATGGACATTTATGGGACACAACTTCAGCCACAAATAAGTCTATGGGGATCCTCTCTTGTCATGGGATACATGGACATTTATGAGACACATCTCCAGCCATGGGACACAGCCATCTGAAAGTCTATGACACTACCCCAATACATGTCTATGGGATGCCTCCATATCGTCCAGAAATATGGACATTTATGGGACACACTTCCAGCCACATAGAACTCTATGGGTCTCCTCTTTGGGCTTTAGGACACTACCTCATACATGTCAATGGGGCTCCTCTCAGGTAATGTGATAAAGAGACATGGACATTACGCCACCTTTCCAGCTCCAGCCATGGGACACAACTACATAGAACTCTATGGGTCTCCTATATGGCTTTAGGACACTATCCTAATACATGTCTATGGTGCTCCTCTGTAATGGGATAGAGAGACATGAATGTTTATGTAACACACCTTCCCCTCCAGCCATAGGACACAGCCCCATAGATGCCCCCATTACATTAGCCACCAGTGTAAGTACTAGGCCTACTGTCACATTAGCCACCAGGGGATGTAGGACTTCATTTCATTATCAAATAGGGGACGTAGGACCCCATTACATTATCCACCAGAGGACGTAGGACCCCATTACATTATCCACCAGAGGACGTAGGACCCCATTACATTAGCCACAGGCGGATTAGGACCCATTAATTATCAAATAGAGGATGAAGGACCCATTTACATTTCAAATTAGAGGATGTAGACCCATAATTGTCCACAGAGACGTAGCCACATTAATTATCCACCAGTGAAGAAGGCCACTGTTACATGCACAGGGGATGTGGACCTCATTACATTATCAATAGAGATGGTTGACCCCTATTTACATTATCATATAGGTGATGTAGGCCCATTAATTTCAAATATGTGTGGATGTAGGACCCATTACTTTATCCACAGAGACGTAGCACACATAAATTACCACAGTGGAAGAAGGCCCACTGTTACTTAGCCATCAAGGACGTAGGACCCCATTAATTTATCAAATAGGGATGAGGACCCATTTATATTTCCACCGAGGACTAGGACCTTATTACATTATCAATATGGGATTTGTAGGACCCATTACATTATCACCAGAGGACTAGGACACTTACATATTCCACCAGTTGTGAAAGAAGGCCATGTACATTATCCACAGGGTTGTAGGACCCTTACATTATTTCAAATAGAGGATGAAGGACCCATTACATTATCCACCGGGACGTAGACCTTCTTCTATTACATTATCAAATAGGGGATGTGGACCCATTACATTATCAAATAGGGATGTAGGACCCCATTACATTATCAAATAGGGGATGAAGGACACCATTAACATTATCAAATAGGGGATGTAGGACCACATGACATTATCCAGGAAGAAGGCCCACTGTTACATTAGCCACAGGGGATGTAGGACCCCATTACATTAACTATCAGTGGAAGGAGACCCCTGTTACATAAACCACGCATAGAAGAATGCCCCCGTTACATTAGCAAAGGCAGTGTAGTAGCTCCATTACATTAGCCACCAGTGGGTCTCCTCTATGGCAGTAGAACACTACCCCATATATGTTTACGGGGTTCCTCTCTGGTTTTATAGGATACAGGGACTCTCTTATGGTTTGCCCCATATTGCTGGTGCCTCCCTGTACTTTAGTGCAGTATGGTGCCAGCACAATGAGCAGTTAATAATATGCCCGTGTGCCCATACCGGGTCTGCTTTCAGTTTTCCTGGTCATGTCCATGAGAACGTTCGGTGCCGCAGAGATCTCACTATCAAACAGTTAACCGGTGGGAGTCGGCAGCTCTGGGAAATGATGATACTCGGGGAATGAGTTACTTAACGTAGATTTTTAAGAGAGCCAGACTGGTTGGCAGCGCGCTGAGCTGTGATGAGAAGCATCCCTGTGTATTATAGAGCATTATTTAATCACTCTCTAACCATCTTACCCTGGCACACGTGGACGGAAGGCCTCCTGGGAATTGTGACCTAGAATTACTGAGCGCGGCCCTGCAGGCTCAGCTCTCACACAGGCACGCTTCATTAAATATTATGTACTTCCCTTCATCTATGAAAATGTCTCACAATACGGACAAGAAATCTATATTTTATCAGAGGGTGGTGAGCGCTGCACTTTTATTCCAATGTTAGGTGAAGTTTAATAGTAAAAGCTGCAATAACATCAAATAAAATCTCAGCGATTTATTGGGGGGACACTGCTTTGTACAAAATGTCCTTGTTGTCACCTAGAATGCGGTCTCTATTTATCATGACGCACCCCATGACCAGATGTGTCCCATTTCTCCTCTAGTATTGCATGGTCCATGCCTCATCTTCTCCAGAATTCAATGTAATACATTAAAGTTCAATAATCATTTGATAAACACACCCTAGGTGGGATTTGACAGACACAGAATTATGGGCTTTCCCAGAATACCGCACAAGCCAGGATGCCAAGGGATCACTGAACAGCTATTAACTAATGCAACACATTATATCAGTAATGTTTAATTCAACTCAACTGGACTTGCTGTGTTTATTTCTTAAATATGTCTTCAAGAAATAAACACAGCAAGTCCATAAACACATTCACCACCATTAACCTCCTGGGCGTTACTATCAAAGACAGTACGGGTGCAATTTGATCTTGGATCAAACTGTGCCCGTGCCAGGATTGGGCACAACCGCCGGCTCTCTGTGAGCCTGCAGTATTTCTGCATAGAGCCAGCCATGTGTCATCGGTGAAGCTGAAGGGTGCAGGGGGGGGGGCACCATAGACCTTCATGTTAATGGAGGTGGCATGGCTTACCGCCGCACACCGGCGGTGTGTAGTGAGCTGGGAGGACAGCCTGTAACACCCAGGAGGTTAACCTTCTGAGCGTCTAGCCCGAGTTATCTCGGGCTGAGTTTCATGCATCATGAAACTCAGCCCCAGTTAACTAGAGCTACGCTCTAGGTCTCGCCGGCTTTCTGCGGCGGTCGGGAGCATCGGCATGTATGCCGATGCTTCCGGGTCCGCCCCCGATCGCGTCACCGTCAAACTGGAGGGGTGTCGCTTTCTTACAGCATAAGCCAGTCGTCTCCAGTGACGCCGGACTTATGTTTACATCCTCCAGCTGAGCAGGAAATCGCGGCGGAGCATATTGTGCTCCGCCGCGATTGCCCGTGGCAAGTTATCCAGTAAAAACGCTAAAGCTATGGTAAAGTCATAAAATTCTTCATCATCAGCTTCCTATTTTCTCCTGTCCTTATGGACAAGACTACAAGGAAGGGGCCAACACTGCAGGTGCCCATATACGGGTCGATTATCCTTCAATAGATGAACCCTGATGGCGTCAACATGCTGCGCGCAAGCTTCATCTATTGAATTAAGAATTGATGCGCACCATCTTGGGGCATCAAGTTCGTTCCATGGATGGGGATGGCAATCGAACAGGGATTTACCAACCATGTTGGTTTCCTGTTCAATCGAGCTTTCTTCTAGCAAGATCGATTGATCCCACTCCAAGAAAGGCTGGATGCAATCGATTTGAGAACAATTGATCACTGCGAACATGCTCGGCTTGTGCCGGAATCAATTTAAAAATTAACCAGTGTATGGTCACCTCAATTACAGTAAATTTGCATTGATCAGCGCTGATCACTAGCGATTTTTCATCCTAGCAATTGGGTGCGATCTGGATATGGATCGCACCCGATCGCTCCCATAGAGAATGAATGGGGAGCATTTAAAAATCAGTGAGACACGATTTAAAACCACGCCCATTCATGTCTATGAGTGCGATGCGGTCCGTGGTTCGAAAACATGGTAAGCCACAGTTTAGATCGCGCCTGCTGCTTTTTTCGGATATGGAACTGACCCCATTATAATGAATGGGCTCAATTAACCGCAATTAAAATCGCATCTGACTGCAGACAATCGCTGTGGAAACAAGCCCTAAATTGGCATTCTGATGCTCCTTCATCAACCAATTAGTAGGCCTGGAGATGGCAAAATGACCAAATGAGAACAGTAATTGTGGATTGGACACAGAGATTGAAGGGTGATTCTAAAGTGGGGTAAATAGCCATATTTTGGGAGATTTGGGGCGCTCGTGACTTCCACTTAATGGGGTGGTCTACCATAGCTGGTGGTGTGACCATGCCTATATGGACGGTGGAAAGGCTCCATGCTTAACGTGACCTCAAGTTATACTCTGACTTTTGTTTCTTCTGACCACTGAAACAGGACAACTTGTCCAGAACCATCTTAGAAGCTGAACCTTGGCTGGGTTGTCCTGGACTGGACGGATTCAATAAAAAGGCTTCTTAGGGTTGAACAGATGAGGTACAACGGACAATGCCGGGAATCACAATACACATAAGAAGCTGGAAACATGGACATAAAACATAAGAACTGGAACTTACCGATTTTCTCTCATGTTTCAGCTCTTGGACGAAGCGGGTGAGATCGGTTATGATCTGGGAGGACATGTTCTCGGAGATGAGCTCGTGCTGCCCAGCATAGTCGCTCATTTCGTTCAGTGTGTTCTGGAAGGCTTTGCATGATGTGTACCTGCAATATAACCAGACAATTCACAACAATGCTACAGAAGGGGTTGGAGGAGTAGTCTCCCATTACATTAACAACTAGAGGAACGTGGACCCCCATTACATGAGTCAACAGTGGACGAAGGCCTCCAGTACATTAGCCACCAATAAAAGTAGGACCGCCGTTGCATTAGCCACCAGGGGAAATAGGAACCCATTACATTAGGTCACCAGTGGAAGTAAGACCCATTACATTAACCACCAGTTGAAACCAGGCCCCTGTTACATTAGCCACCCATGGTAGAAGGCCCCTGTTACATTTACCACTGGTGAAAAAAGGCCTCCCATTACATTGTACACCAGCAGAAGTAGGTTCACTGTAACATTGGCAACCAGTGGAAGCATGCTCCCAGATACATAAGCCACCAGTGGCAGAAGGCCCCCTGTGATATTTGCCAACAGTGGAAACAGGCCATGTTATATTAGCCACCAGTAGTCCCCATTACATTTACCACTGATGGAAATAGGCCCCTGTTACATTGGCCACCAGTGGAAGTAGGCCTACTGTTACAATAGCAACCAGGGGATGTAAGACCCCATTACATTAGCCACCTGAGGAAAAAGGCCCTGTTACATTCATTACTGGTGAAAAAAGGCCTCCTGTTACATAAGCCACCAGTGGTAGAAGGCCCAATTACATTAACCACCAGGGGAAGTAAACCCACCATTACATTTGCCACCCATGGTAGAGGCCCCATTACATTAGCCACCAGGGGAAGCAGACCCACCATCACATTTACCACCCATGGTAGAAGCCCCATTACATTAGCCACTAGGGGAAGCAGACCCACCATCACATTCACCACCCATGGTAGAAGCCCCATTACATTAGCCACCAGGGGAAGCAGACCCACCATCACATTCACCACCCATGGTAGAAGCTCCATTACATTAGCCACCAGGGGAAGCAGACCCACCATCACATTCACCACCCATGGTAGAAGCCCCATTACATTAGCCACCAGGGGAAGCAGACCCACCATCACATTCACCACCCATGGTAGAAGCTCCATTACATTAGCCACCAGGGGAAGCAGACCCACCATCACATTCACCACCCATGGTAGAAGCCCCATTACATTAGCCACCAGGGGAAGCAGACCCACCATCACATTCACCACCCATGGTAGAGGCCCCATTACATTAGCCACCAGGGGAAGCAGACCCACCATCACATTCACCACCCATGGTACCCACTTACATTTGTAGTCAACTTAAGAACCAACAGAAAAAAAGATAATTGGTGTCAACATTTACTAATTTTAGAGCATGGGATCCAATGGCATGATATCTTAACTTATATTAACCATTGTTAAGCAGTCAAGGTGACCAGACATTGGTCATGCATGAACAAATCAAATAAAAATAGGGAAAACCTGGATAATCAATATATTGATGGAACGTTGATCAGAAACCCCCATTCTTTCCACCTCCGAAAAAACTTCAAATGTTGTTTTGGGAAGTGAAAGATAAGAAGAGGAAGTTACCAACCCCTGACTGACAGCTTCGGGACACCCTACAATGCTGCACTGTGCTATACGCAAGTCCTTGAGATGAAATATTGTGTGAGGCTGAACTCACAGGAAGTCAGAAAAGTCAGACATCAGCATCCTTTACATTTCTGTGCGTTTCCCCAACTGCACCCTGCACAGAGAACAGTCACGGGTCACCCCTCCAAAAACAAAACGTGGCACTCACTTGGACTCTTCCTCTTCTTTGGAGTTCTTCTTTGTCTGGTATCTTTTCGAAAGATTCCTACAACAAAGACAAAGACGGCTATTGTTAGGAAATAACAACTTTCATGTGGCAAAAAAAGAAATAAATCTTAAAGGTTTCACATCTGCAAAGATTGAACAAAAGTTATTTTGGCAACATGATGACCAACGGATTAGAGGAGTCAGCCATGGTTCAGTTGATGGTTCTGATGGCCATGATTCAGTGACACTTAACTGTGGTTCAAGCCCTCCTTGTCCCCCCATCAGTTGGGTTATAAATGCCATACCCTTTACTGCAACCTCGATAAGGGTGTGGCTTAGCATCAGCAGGGGTGGAGCCTAATCTGGATCAGGTAAACACCCCTGCTTACTGCTCCATAGGGAACAGCGGGCAGGTTGGTTGATCAGCCACCATCACCAAACACCTATACAGACTCAAACGATCACGATGGATCAGACATGGCAAACTACGGCCCCCGGGCCACATCCAACACATTTAGTCTTTTAATCCGGTCCTTATTCACGCTCTGGCTCCCCTCTGCTTGTTCCTTAAAATAAATGGAGATCATGCCAGAAGATGATTGAAATGATCTACTTCTAGAGAAGTGGTTCTCAACCCTTTTAGATCTTTGACCCCAGAAGTGACGTCACAAAGTGTCAGTTCCTGTATTTGGAAAGTGTAAGTGCCCTCCCATGTTTTGCCACCCCGCTTGTGCAGATGATGTGTAGGGTGGGATGTTAGGAGGGAGCGTAACACCCCTATCTCTCCTAAGTTCCCTCTGTACATCCCACCCCACTTGTTAGGAGCAGCTCTGATGAACTTGGCGACCCCTATAAAATGGTTGTTCGACCCCCAAGGGGGACCCGACCCACAGGTTGAGAACCCCCCCCCCCCCCCCCCCCCCTCCCCCACCACCTATTGTATACTTTGATTCCCAACCTATTAGATTGTAAGCCTGAGGGTGCTCTACTCCTCCTGTGTCATAACCTGTACCTGTATGTACTATCCTGTGTTGTATCTCCATTCTAATGTATTGTACAGCGCTGCCTAATATGTTGGTGCTATATACATAAATGATAATAATAATAACGACTGATCTAGAGGCCATGTCCGGATGTTCAAATTTACTATCCAAACCTTTCCACTACCTTTTTAAACACCCAAATTGTGTGAATTGATTGCCCAACCTGGATGGACTAGTTATTGAACAAGGCTCTGGGGTTGGGTAGGTAAATTTATAGAGGTCCTATGGTGGTTAAGGGGCGGAGCCAACCCAGTGTCTATGCTGCCATGGAGCGCGTCAGGAAAGGAAAATGTTTACGATAGGAATTTTCCGTTGTTCTGCAATAGTTGAACAATGTATCATCACTGAAATTGCTGCTGATGAAAGGGGAAAAAATATTGCTCTAGCACAAAAAGCATTGCACTAGTGCTTTTTTTTGCATAAATTAGGTTCAAAGTCAAGTCAAAATTAAAACAACATAATTTATGCATAAACTACATGAGCTAGACAAATACTTTTGTTGTAATGTTCTCACAACCCTTACCTACATCTCCAGCAATTTTGGGGACGATAAAAAGTTCAGCTGCTTTGCAATTGCATCATAAACTCGAATATAAGCCAATTTTTTTATACTCGAGTATATACACTTTAGAAATGGCGACCTCACTCAAGCCAAAGAGACGATGTTTTGACCGAAGCTTTAATACCATCATCGCATCTACCTGGTCCAATGACGAGGAGCAGAAGTGAGAGAATTAGCCACATTCCTGTTGCGTGACGCGCGCGTATTAAGTTGCCGGTCCGCTGCTTCCTCCCCTCCGTAATATTATGTAAACTTAACGAGAGCTCCATATGATATAATTGAAGGTAAATGACATGCTTAAACATGCCGGGAATGTGTGCCCTCAGCGCAGTAATCAAACCCGCATGTCTCATATGGTTTACATTAGAGGTGACCCCCTACATATATTTTATGATATGCCTTCTGCTACGGGCGACCGCAACCAGGAGACCTCGGCCTCATACACAAGGGGGAAACATACTACGGTATGGTAATAACAGAAAACGTCTTTAGAGACACAAAACTAGTATTCCGTCGTCCAAATGTTCTTAACACAATCCTTTAATATCATGGACAGAGGACCTTCTCTGTCCCACCATGACTGTCCCCTGTGTACACACCCAGCTCCATACAGACATGGTATGATGAGTCTGTAACTTTCTGCCCAGAACCAATACTTAATCTATGAGAGACATTGTATCTACCGAACCATCTGTATTCCTGTCCTATTCAACCTGACATTTCTCCTACAGTTTCACTTACAGGACCTCTCCATATGACTGAGCAGTGAAAGTAGAAGTAGTACAAGTTCCTCTCTTTGATATCAGGGGAAAACTGAGCTATAAAGTGCTCTACCCGGCAGCACACTGGATCGTCTCTGTGAGCCTCTAGACCAGGGATGGGCAAACTTTTTGACTGGTGGGTGTCTTAAATCTGATAAAGGGGACGGTGTGCCAACTTCACGCATCACTGCCATCAGTTATGATTACAAATAGTCGAATATTTTTTCAAAAATGCGACCATTTAGACGATTTTGAATTAATTGCAAAGCCCCTAAACATGATATCATCACCAAACTTGCTGGAGATGTATAGAAGGTTTGGGGGTATAGTACAAAAAAAAAAGTATGTCTCTAACACAAACCGGTTTTGCACAAATTAAGTTCAAATTTGAGTCAAAATTTTGAAAATCGGAATTTCGACTTTGTGCTAGAGCCAAACTTTTCTTCCCAAATGTTCCTACAACCCTTCTCTATATCTCCAGCAATGTTGGTGATGATACAATTTTTAGAGGCTTTGCAATCAGCTCACAAAGTCAGCCATCTCTAGTTATGATGACGGTGATGTGTGATAGGCGACATGTGACAGGGATGTCATTTACTTCTTTGCAATGAGCAGAGGTAATTCCTATTTGCACCCACAGTGTCATCACATGATCACCACTGCATCATCCTCAAGGAAACACTTGGACACCTCTATGCATCATGTGCACTCATTGCAGAGAACAAGTGGAGGGGAGCATCTTTTCAACAAGGTGACAGAAGGAAAAGAAAGCTAAACGGGCCATATCCGGCCCCCGGGCCTTAATTTGCCTACCCCTGCACTATTAGAATTCCTCTATGACGTGATGTATGGCTGCATCAGGGGGTTTGGCACACATAGAGCGTTGTCCCTGTGAAAGCTGAGATAGAGGAATGGAAGGAGGGCAGGGTGGGGAGAAATGGACGAGGACTTGGGTGGAAATACAGAAAGTTTGAAGCAATCCTCTTTATTGGCCATTAGAGAAGCAAGCTTTCGGGATGTCTCTTCTGGAAATAGGAAGAGGTTTCTGCGGACACCCAGGCTCCGAAGAATTCAAGATGTGCGAGTGGTCGCCTGACGCATCACATTGGCGTACGATGAGTAATCTGAGTGCTGGCAGGACCCCAAAATTAAAGGGGACCTCCAGACCTGATGGCCTGTTACACAATATGGAAACAGCACAGGAGAGATTGAGCGCTATGTTGCCACTCTATCTACCCAGGAGGAATGTAGCC
>CM070040.1:73676557-73686780 GCA_036250615.1 Ptychadena robeensis
CTGTCCACCATGACTGTCCCCAGTGTACACACCCAGCTCCATACAGACATGGTATGATGATCTTCAGCCAGTAGCCCTGAACACCTTGGTCAAGAACATGGTCCAAGAAACCCAACCAGCATCCCACAAATACTCCGGCACTTTGTAGCTACCAAGAAATCTTCAACTATTCAATCCCTGCTTTAAAAATATCACATTTTAACTACAGATATTGTTTTTTTAAGTTTAAGACTTTGCTTTAGAAGGGCAGCGGTGCTTCCAGGACAATATTGAGACTCTAGCGAGGATTGTATGGATTCGTTAGC
This sequence comes from Ptychadena robeensis, assembly GCA_036250615.1. NCBI lineage: Eukaryota > Metazoa > Chordata > Amphibia > Anura > Ptychadenidae > Ptychadena > Ptychadena robeensis. Next base: position 73,676,863 of record CM070040.1, read on the forward strand.
TTCAGTCACATGTATCTGGATGGTGGGCACCTGCTTTTCTGGTCTGCGCATGGTTCTTCCTCCAGATGCTTTAGTAATGGCCTTGTGTTGCTTTCTGCCTGTATCTGTTTTATTCATTACAGGTGGATAGCTGATATAAATGGCTCCAGATCCCATACATAATCTACTGTCTTGTCCATGATTGCAGAACATTAAATAAGGTCAGAAGACCATGGTGCTACTGGCATGGTGCTGGTTACATAGAAGCAAGCAGCTCAATATGTGATATGGGCAGTTTTACTGGAATCCCATGTAAGTTGGTAAAAGCAATGGTTCCCTCCAAGATCTTATTTTGTCCTTGGTGTTTAGGGACAATGGGACCTTTAACTATTAGTGGCCCACTAAAACAATGGGACCTTTACTTTAAGTGGTCATCTAAAAGCAACAGGACCTTTACCATCAGTGGTCCACTAAAACAATGGGACCTTTACCATCAGTGGCCCACTAAAACAATGGGACTTTTACCATCAGTGGCCCACTAAAACAATGGGACCTTTACCATCAGTGGCCCACTAAAACAATGGGACCTTTACCATAAACGGTCCTCTAAAGCAACAGGACCTTTACCATCAGTAGCCCACTAAAACAATGGGACCTTTACCATAAACAGTCCTCTAAAGCAACAGGACCTTTACCATCAGTGGTCCACTAAAACAATGGGACCTTTAACAAAAACAGTTTTCTAAAGCAACAAGACCTTTACCATCAGTGGTCCACTAAAACAATGGGACCTTTACCATAAGCAGCCCCCCCAAAGCAACGGGACCTTTACCATCAGTGGTCCACTAAAACAATGGGACCTTTACCAAAAACGGTTTTCTAAAGCAACAGGACCTTTACCATCAGTGGCCCACTAAAACAATGGGACCTTTACCATAAACAGTCCTCTAAAACAACGGGACCTTTACCATCAGTGGTCCAGTAAAACAATGGGACCTTTACCATCAGTGGTCCACTAAAACAATGGGACCTTTACCAAAAACGGTTTTCTAAAGCAACAGGACCTTTACCATCTGTGGTCCACTAAAACAAAGGGACCTTTACCATAAGCAGTCCTTTAAAGCAACAGGACCTTTACCATCAGTGGTCCACTAAAGCAATGGGACCTTTGTCATAAATGGTCCTCAAAAGCTATGGGACCTTTACCATAACGGGTCCTCTAAAGCTAAGGGACCTTTACCACAAGTGGTCCTCTAAAATAATGGTATCTTTACTATACGTGATCCTCAAACAATGGGGCCTTTACCATCGGTGGACCTCTAAAGCAATAGGACATTTACCATCAGAAGTCCTCTAAAGCAGTGGGACCTTTGTCAGAAGTGGTCCTCTTAAGCATGCCAACAGCTCCATAAACGCAGCCTACCTTCCATGAGTATGACCTAGTCTTCTTAAGGGGTTTCTTCCTCTATGGACACTATGAGAAAAGTCCTGCGACGTGACAAAGGGTGAAATCAGAGCACCACGGGGCACATGGACATCCAACACACACAGAAGTCTTGGAGAACGAAGCTTCTACTCTAGTACTTGAAGGCAGCAAAAGGCAAATACATTAGGTATATCTGAAGGTTTTTCATAGACTTATTGTCTATGGAACCCATTTCATTTACCCACTGGAAGACCACGACCACCTGTGCCTTATCTGTCCATAGGTATCCTGTACCTCCTTGTTTTTAGTCATGGGACGTCAATGGTGGTCTGCATGCACAATCGTCATTCCTAGGGATACCTGCTAACCATTTTTAATATTGATATCTGATTGAGAACGAATACTTGCATACCTTCTAAGAGCAGTACTGCGGCATGGTGGTCACTAAACCAGCCCGTCCTACTAGTCATGATATTCCTGCACTGCAAAGAGAAGCACAAAGACCCGGTTCCTGACATCTTTGGACTAGAAGAACTGAATTTTATCTATATAGTGATGATGAGGAAAGTAACCAGAGTGGCCAAAAGATGAGCTCAAGAAGAAACCTCAGCCTCTGTAGAACTGTAGAAGTCCCAGGAGATGATGAGTAAGAGCTTAGTGAGACCTTATGGACACACCTTGTTCCTTATTGAAGAGAACATAACCACAGGATCACTGAGCAACAGAAAACACAATCATTAGGCTGCAAGAAGCCAAAAACGGCACCAAACTTTTTGCAGAAACTTTTTGTTTGTGGCTGAGCACTTCCTCAACAACACAACGCGACCTAATGTCATTGTTACATCCGAAGGACAGTGAACGAAGCAGAGGAAAGTCCCCAGCGTGCTGCCCAGTATAACGAGACACAGCTTATCACGGGGGGCTGCCGCTGGTCACCGTGCCTGAAATCTCTGGCAGATGGCTCGAAAAAAAGAGGGTTTAAAGAACCAGACAACAGCTGGATTATTCTTAATCGGCAATACCACATAGATCCCGTCATTGTATTCGCTTTAATAGGTCACTCCGCCCCAATCACATTTTACAGATATTAAACTATACGGACAGTTTATAATTTAAAGGCCCAGAAAGTAATTACACCATCACATCCAACAACCAAAAGTAATGACACCCACATGGCCACCAACCATAAGTGATGACACCCTGATGTCCACCAACAATAATGACACCATCACATGCACCAACCATAAGTGATGCCACCATCTTGTCCACTAATAATGATACCCTCATGTCCACCAACCATAGGTGATCACACCCTCAAGTCCGCCAACTATAAGTGATGACACCCGTACAGCCACTAACCATAAGTGATAACACCCTCACATCCAATAAACTGATGGACACCATTTTGTACACCAACAATGAATAGTAATGACACCCTCATGACCACCAACCATAAGAGATTACACCTTTAGGTCTACCACCCATAAGTGATGACATCTTTATGTCCACCAACCATAAGTGATGACACCCACACAGCCACCAAACAAACAATGACACCCTCACATCCACCAATCATAAGTTAACAACCCCCCTAATGTCTACCAACCATAATTGATTACACCCTTACAGATGCCAACCACAAATGGTGACACTATCTAGTCCGCCAAAGTAATGACATATTCTTGTCCATCAATGATGAATAATAACACGTCAACATGATGAGTACTGACACTATCTTATCCGCCATACATAGATGATGATGCCATCTTGTCTACCAACCATAAGTGATGTCACTAAACCAAGCATAAGCAATTACACCATTAGGTCCATCAAAGTGAAATAATGATGGCATCACCTCTACCTACGATGAATAATGACACCATCATGTGCACCAATTATAAGTATTGTTGCCTTCATGTTCAGCAATGAGGAGTAATGGCACCATCACATCCACCAAAGATGAATTATGACACCATCAGGTCTTCTTGGATAGGAAGAGAAGGTGTTATCTCGAATACCTTCATCTGCCTTGTTTATTGTGAGGAAGTTAGAATCTCTGGCCAGGCATCAATAAGGGACAGCATCTGCTTCCTAGACCTAGATGCCAAATCAGAGATGACAACCATAACTCCTGGTGCTCATGAGGTTGGTGACCAATTCCAGCTTTACAGTTTTATTCAGAGATGATACATTACAGCTGAGCCGGTCACAGCCCATACTGCTGGAGATCCTTGGTGACACCAATACTAATCATGATGGAAGTAGCCTAAAGGGTTAAGCCAACCAAAATTTTTTTAATTCATTGGGTCCATATTTGCCTCAAATACCTCTAAAGCATGTAAATATCAAAGTATGGGTGTTCTAACCATCTATACGAGTCTAAGCTCCTTCCATTAAGCTGGCCATGCACCTTTGGATCTCTCTGTCAGATTTCCTTTAGATCTACCAACTATGTAGTGACGGGTCCTCTGTGATTGAACACAGGTAGACTTGATGGGTTAGAAAGTCCCTCATATTACATGGTTTTACAAGGAGATCTAAAGGAAATCTGACAGAGAAATCTAAAGGTGTATGGGGACCCTTACATTCACCAACTGGCAGATAGGAACCATAATGGACTTGGCAGGGGTGCAAATTTTGGAACTCAATGACCTAAGTGCAAACATTTCACTAATAGACTCCTCTTGAAGTTGTTAGTTGGTTCAACATTCCATCATCTACAAAACACCGACATCCTAAACGATTATCTACTATAGATTTTTTCCTCTACAAATGATCGAGTATCCAAAAACAGAAGAGCTACAAACTGAGATGACACTGTCAACCACTAATGTTAGGTCTATAGCCAGGGGTGCACATAACTTTCTTAGTGATCTCCTCAGATGAGTACCAGGAGATGGTGTTTGGTACTCACCCCATATGTAGGGTGGTCTTCCTCACTGTCCTCTGCATCAGCCTCCTGCTTGGTAGATTCTGCTGCAGATGGACCTCCCTGTTCCTGATTGATCCTCAAATTAGCTGCCTCCATCCACAGGTCACCAGCTGGCTTTGTGTCTCTCACAGTACAACATGATTGAACCCCCAGATCTCATACCTCAGCAGTACAACCCTGACATTTTCTGGCTAAAGCCTGCCATACACCCACCGACATCATCGCGCTGCATTCCCGGGCTGACTGCATCGGCGGGCACCCTTTGTGTGCCGGCTGTTACTTTCAATGAAGATGCCGGTCTTCATTCAAAGGAACAACATCAGCTGGCATCGGCCAGAGAACATCGGACATGTCCGTTCTCTGGCCGGCCGAGCTGTGGGGCGACAGGGATCTGTCACTCCCATGTGGGGACACACCGATTGGCAGCCGATTTTGCCGCCGACCGACGGCGCGCACGCTAAAAATCGGCCACTAATCGGTGTGTGTATGGCAGGCATTAGTAACTAACCGCTGAGACTACCTGCAGGCCAAATGTCATCCTTTCATAGTCATATTCCAGCTGTCACACAGTGCTTTTCTCTTGTCAGATTTTACCCTTACATATGTCTACTCTGACTTTCATCCCCCAGATCTCCAACACCCATAGAAGTCCAATCTTTGAATAATTAATTCACATTCCCAGTGTCACACCCCTAACTGAACCTTTCATAGTGATTCATGTTTCTCTGCAGTTATCCAAGTGACATAAATTGTATACATGTAACATTTAGCTGCGGCCGCCCAGACACGGAGCGCCTCCAAGTTGTTAGTACACATATGAGCTGTGTAACAATAATGCCGGTACGCAGAGCTAGGTTTTGGCTGCTTCCGAGTACCAGAGTACCACTTATGTGCACCCCTGGTTATAGAGCATGGCAGGGGTCAAGCTTAGTTCAGGTTCACACCTCCACACCTAAACCTTATCCATTAATCAATCAAATAAAGGTTCTGATATACCACAGTGATAAAAGGATGTTCGATATTCAGAGAACACTAGAAGAGTTTAGAGGATGATAAGTGTTACATTAGAAAGCTGTATCCGGCAACCGGTAAGTGTACGCACCACAAGAGGAAATGGCGAGTCAACTTCGAACAGGAAGGGGAATCAGCATGCGTGCTGAGTTTGCAACACACTTGTGGAAATGTTCACTGCACATGACTCAAATTTTTCACCGCTAGAGCAATACTCTACTATCTGTTCATCCTAACCTTTATCTGGTTCCAGACCAACACCGAAAATTCAGAAATCTGCAAATGTGCCATATAACAAGGCCATATATTCGAGACGGCACTGGATTCTGTCCTGGTCATGGTGGACATCATATGGACAGCTAACTAAATGTTCCAAACAGATCGAGAACAGCTTTGGTTTCATGAATGAACATATAAGACAGAGGTGTTGGGCCAAATAAGGGTCTTCAAACGCCAGAAGATACACAATCTACCATCTCAGGTTTTTGGTTTTCATCTAGACCATAAGCCACCAACTTCTAGAAGCCATCACCACCATAAGCCACCAACTTCTAAGAGGCATCACCACCATAAGCCACCAATTTCTAAGAGGCATCACCACCATAAGCCACCAACTTCTAGAAGGCATCACCACCATAAGCCACCAACTTCTAAGAGGCATCACCACCATAAGCCACCAACTTCTAAGAGGCATCACCATCATAAGCCACCAACTTCTAGAAGGCATCACCATCATAAGCCACCAACTTCTAGAAGGCATCACCACCATAAGCAATCAACTTCTATGAGGCCTCACCCTCGTAGGCCACCAGCTTCTATGGGGCATCACCATCGTAGGCCACCAACTTTCCAGAGTAAAGTAGTCAAGTCATGAGTATGAGAGATTTAGGGTACTACCATTACCAACTTCTATTTCAGGGGTTCAGGATACCACTGCCAGTGCCCTAAATTAATGTTACATTTGGTTTCAGTTGAGCTTACATTTGCTTAAGTAAAAATATAATATGCATCTATTGTAAAGATCAAAAAAAGTGTGAAGATGATTCATATACAGTCAGTAATAGAGGGACCTCCTAACTTGTAGATAGAGGGTTGGATGCTACCAAGGTTCAAAAACATCATACTATGGACAGCTACCCCTTTCCTAATCCACGTATCTCCATCGTACACCATGCTTGGTCAAGACATGCTAACATTCAGCTCCACACCAACTTAGAAGGCATCCCCACCATAAGCCACCAACGTCTAGAAAGCATCACCATCAAAGGCCACCAGGTTCTATAAGGCATCACCATCATAAGCCACCAGCTTCTATGGGGCATCACCATCGTAGGCCACTAACTTCTATGAGGTATAGCCACCAACTTCAAGAAGGCATCACCACAAGCCACCAACTTCTATGAGGCATCCTCACTATAAGTTACCAACTTCTAGAAGGCATCACCACCATAAGCCACCAAGTTCTAAAAGGCATCACCATCATAAGCCACCAGCTTCTATGGGGCATCACCATTGTAGGCCACCAACTTCTATGAGGCATCGCCACTATAAGCCACCAACGTCTAGAAGGCATCACCACCATAAGCCACCAATTTCTAGAAGGCATCAACACCATAAGCCACCAACTTTTAGAAGGCATCACCATCATAAGCCACCAGCTTCTATGGGGCATCACCATCGTAGGCCACCAACTTCCATGAGGCATAGCCACCAACTTCAAGAAGATATCACCACAAGCCACCAACTTCTAGAAGGCATCACCACCATAAGCCACCAAGTTCTAAAAGGCATCACCACTATAAGCCACCAATTTCTAGATCGCATCACCACCATAAGCCACCAAGTTCTAGATCGCATCGCCACCAAAGGCCACCAGGTTCTAGAAGACATCACTGCCATAAGCCACCAACTTCTTTGAGGCATCACCACCAAAAGCCACCAACTTCTTTGAGGCATCACCACCAAAAGCCACCAAGTTCTAGAAGGCATCACCACCATAAGTCCCCATTTCTATGAGGCATCACCACCATAATTTACCAACTTCTAGAAGGCATCACCCACCAACTTCTGAATAGCATCACCGCCATAAGCCAGCAAGGCTAATTCATAGCACAAAACAGTAAAGTTCTTGAACCACAGGTTCCATCATCAAAGCAATATGACATGTCCTTCCCAATACACAGCATATGTTAAGGATCTTATTTGACAAGCAAAAAATCTACCATCATCTCCTCACCCACCACCCCAACAAAGTTCTACTTCTTGATTTGTAAACCTCATTATTGACCTCACAGAAAGTCTTTTCATAAAGAAAGCCATTATGGAATTTAGTCTTTATCATCTGCCCAAGCAACCAAGATGGCTGGAGAGGGGTGAGGACCGGCAATCTAGCTAGCAATACATTTATTGAGGCAAGGAACCTGGAGGAACGAAGCTACCACCAAGCGCCCCTCGTTTTCATGCCATTTCCTTCTGAAACACACTGCACTGATCTTGGAGCGGCAAACAACACATCAGGAGATGCAGACATGATACAGCAGTGTCATGTTAACGTGCAGAGTGCCCAAAGGGGTGATGACAGCGATGATTGAGAACATTATTTTATAGGTTCCACCACAGAACTAGTAGACTAGTAGTAGTTTATAATGATTGGCCAAACTCTGGAATAAGGATACATCTCTAAAAGCTCTACAAAGGGTCTACAGAAGGTGGAAAAGCAGTTAATCCAAAATATTAAACCCACATGACTCAATGTTTAGGTCCAGATCTAGAAATTGACTCCATAAGACCTTCAAAAGTAGACCCTCCTCATCTAACACCATTATTTGAGTTCCAAGGTAGGTCCTCTATGGATCAGACTTGTTTCCCAAGGATCCCTCATTCCAAGAATCACATTACGTCCTGGAGATATTGGAGTTCAAGTCACCACCTTGAGCTTGCTGCCATGTTCTTTGAAACTGAATGTGGTCACCATGATGGAGTACATATGGTCAATAACAATCTTTAGGTACCCAGAATGTGACAAACATAAACACATAAACAGAAGGTCACACTTCCTCCAAAGCGGGTTCCTACTTCTATCTCTTAAGCTAGCCATACACGTGTCGGATTCCATGTCCAATCGATTCATCATCCGATCGATTCCGGCGATTCTGCCGGGAATCGCAGGTGTGATCAATCGGCCAATTAAGAGTATCCATCGCTGCATACCACCTTGTCCAACGGATTCCGTGTCCGATTCCACCTCCGATTCCACCTCCGATTCCACCTCACAAATGGCAACTCCCCCTGATCTGTGCAGAATCGGATCAAAAAGACCAACATGTTGGTTCTCTGACGGATCCGATTCTGGGCCCCCGAACGATCGGACGTGATCGGACAGACAAGGTGGGCTGCACACGATTCCGGCACGATCGATTCACGTGCACGCGCCCGGAATCGATCGGCCCGGAATCCGGCCGGAATCCGACCCGTGTATGGGGGCCTCAGATCTTCAATAACTTGTGCTACCCCAGCACCAGATTAATTAACCCCCCTTCACATAATAAGAGTTGGAATCCCAAGACTTGGTGGATAGGCAACCAACTGTCCTTGGCCCAACTCTTTAACCAATCTGTGGCCAGAACACACAAGTTATACAATTTTGGGGAGTTACCCAGGTTGTCTAGCTGGTCTTGGCCACTAGCATCCTGAAGCCTGCCATACACATGCCGATAAGCGGCCGATTTTTAACCTGACCGATGGGCGTGCGCGCTCGCGCCGTCGGTTAGGTTAAAAATCGGCCGCTAATCGGCATGTGCCCACATGGGGCGACAGATCCCTGTCGCCACACTGCTCGGCCGGCCAGAGAACGGACATGTCCGTATTCTCTGGCCGATGCAAGCCGATGCCATAAGCTTCAATGAACCACCTGTCTTATGTATCCCACCCATTGGTAGGTACCATAGTGTGGTTTACTTATGTGGTTTGGATGTGCAGAACCCTACTGGGAGGAGATTGTAAGCTCTTTGGTAGTCAATAATGATATAAATACTCTACGTACTCTAGTAGATGAAACCCCTCAACATACATAACAATTGTGACAACTGTCATGCTAAAGTGACCTCTCAACCCTGTGCCAGCATGACAGAGTGTACATAACCCAACAACTCCTTTTCCTCTTTTTGTCTGTTAAACGGAACATCAACATAACTGTCACAGGTCACAGAATAAAGAAAAAGCTGTCAATCCTGCCAGAAATCCGGACAGCTTGTAAAGCCCATGCAATGTTATCTTAAGACTTAGCAGCCCTGACTAATAACTACAGAATGACCTTTCCATGGGTGGTCAGCAGATGCCACTGGGGAGAATATCCCACTAACATTGGTGATTACTGGTAAGAATAAAAGTGAAAAGAACCTGAAGTAGTTGGTCAGAGGGGAGACCACCCCTTCCATTGGTGACCAGTGTGAGGACTACACCTTTCTTTGGTGACCAGTGTGAGGACTACCAAATACATTAGTTAACAGTCGGAAGACTACACCTTTCTTTGGTGACCAGTGGGAAGACTACACCTTTCTTTGGTGACCAG
>CM070040.1:73753045-73765937 GCA_036250615.1 Ptychadena robeensis
AGGTTGCAGTGATAGACTAGATCATGGATCTTCATTCTACCTGTTCCGCACACCGGTGTCCATCACAGCAGACTGGAAGGTGCAGCTCTAGACTAGATCAAGGGATCGTTCATCTACTTCCAACCGGTTCCAGCCCACCAGTGTCCATCACAGGAGGAAGGGTGTGCAGCCCACTAAACTGTTCAAGGATCTGCAACTACTATTCCACCTGGTCGTCCCCATTAGTGTCCCTCACAGACGGATGTTGACAGTTGCGTTATAGACTAGATCAAGGGACCTTCATCTACCGTTCCGCTCCCACCAGTGTCCATCACAGACTTATGGTAAGGAAACAGCTCTTGACTAGGATCAAGGGATTTTATCTATCCATTCCACCCACCAGTGCCCATACAGACTGGAAGGTCATCCCAGTTTAGACTAGGTCAAGGGATCTTCATCTACTCTCCACCCCATTCTGTCCCACCTGTGTCCATCACAGATGCAAGGGTGCAGGGCTAGACTGATCAAGAGAGCTCATTACTATCCCCCTGTTCGCCCCACCAGGTCATCACAGACTGGAAGGGGGCAGCTCTAGACTAGAACCAGGATCTTTATCTACTTCATCTACTATCCACCTATCTGCACCAGTGTCCACCAGGAGACTGGAAAGTGCAGTGCTGACTAGATTCAAGGGATCTCATCACTGTCCACCCCACCAGTGGTCCATCACAGATGGAAGGGTGCAGTGGCTATAGAATGGCCAAGGGATCTTAATCGAGACGTTCCACACACCCAATTTCTTTACAGAAATGGAAGGGCAAATGCTACACTAGAGGCGGGCATCCAGGTGGAAGGAGGACTTAGAAGGTCAACTGTCACTTCCCCTTAGTTTTTTTTAACCCCCTCTATCAATTATAGCCACTTCTGTGGCATAGCAGGTGATTGGTTAGAGGAAACCTCACCAAATACCTGTTTCCCCGATGAGATTAAGACATTGTCTTAAATTTTTTGAAATGCCAAAATAGGTACTAGGTCTTTATTTTCAGGGGGATGTCTTATTCTGATCACTCTGTCCTTCATTGTCCCCTTGATCACTCTGTGCCATTCATTGTCCCCTTTGATCACTCTGTGCCATTCATTGTCCTCTTATGATCCTGTGCCAATTAAGGCCCCCTTGACACTTTCTGTGCATTTTATTGTCTCATTCTGATAACTCTGTGCCCATTTATGGTCCCCTTTGATCACTCCTGATTGCCAAAATGTCCCTTTGATCACTCTGTGACAGTCATTGTCCTCTTATGAGTCACTCTGTGCCATGCATTGCCACCTTTGATCACTCTGTTTGCCATTTATTGTCTCCTTTGATCACTCTGTGTCTCGTTGTCCCCTTTGATCACTCTGGCCCAATTCATGGTCCTTCTTCTGGTCCTCGTGCCAATCAGTTGTCCCCTTTGATCACTCTGTGCCAATCCTTGCCCCCTTTGATCACTCGGTGCCCATCATTGTCCCTTTGATCACTCTTGGCCAATCATTGCCCCCTTTGATAACTCTGTGCCAATCATTGCCCCCTGGATCACTCTGTGTTCATTCACGTCCCATGTGATCACTCTGTGTATTCATTGACCCCCCTTTGATCCACTCGTGTCATTCATTGTCCCATTGATTCAAATCTTGTGTCATTTCATTGTCCCCATTTGATCAATCTGTGCCTTTTCTGTCTCCTTGCTGATCACTCTGTGCCAATTCAATTTATGGTCCCTTTGATCACTCTTGCCAAACATTGTCCCCTTTGAGCAATTCTGTGCCATTCATTGTCATCTTTGATCACTCTGTGCCATTAATTGTCCCCTTTGTCACTCTGTGCACGATCATTGTCCACCCCACCTTGATCACTCTGTGCCATCATTCCCCCCCTGTGATCACTCTGTGCCAATCTTGCCCCATTTGATCACTCTGTGTAATTCATCTGTCCCATTTGATCACTCTGTGTCATTCATTATTTTAAAGTTTTGGGCAAAAATCAGGGATGGCTTATTATAGGGGAACAGGAGGTATTATCTTCAGCTTGTCCTGATGAAGGACTGGAATGTGAATTTCTGGTTCCCCGTTATAGTAGGAGATTAGGTGGCCCATTCAGGTGGCCTCCAGGTCTCACCCCCATGTGAGGGAATGTCACGGTTGCCTGTCGGTCCGTGCACCTATTGGGGAGGGCCATGTGAAAACAGTCACCAGATTCCATGCCTCAGCTCGCTGGGTGGGGAGAGAATCGCATGTTGCTGTAAGCGCATCACGCCATCATAAACAAGGGCCGTTGCCTGGGTAATCCGACGTCGGATTAGGAGGAGGCCGCCGCCTGACAGTTTCAAAACAAATAATTGTGTCGGCTGTGTGCGAGCTTGGTTTTCCTTGGTCACCGATGTAAACCAAAGCTAAACATAAGACACCAGCCAGCTTCGCCTTGGAAATTACATCAATTTTTATGGCGCGGCCATCGCCGATCATTTTGACGGCAGATAGTTAGTCGCATGAACAGTCTCTAGAGCCATATTTTACCTAAAGTGTATATACAGCCAATATATAACCTAAGATGTGGTGGGCTGCGTTAGGTTCAGTAATTATGCAAACTGTTAATGAGAGACAAAATTAGGAGGCGGGAGGGATCACCCCCCCCCACCCCCTGTCAGATGGTCTACAGGATAATCTCCTGTGGGAACCCTTTAAGGTAGCTATTTATGGCGTGATTTTGCATAAGATTCCTGAACGATGACCACCAATGCATATGGAAATGTTGATAGAACACGTGTGGGTAAATCCCTGTTTGATCACCTTTGGATTACTTTGGATGGGGACCTCAAACCCCATTCAAAGTATTAACCAGGATCAATTCGCCAAAGGTGGTGTGCACCGATTTGTGAACAATTGTGAACATCGTCAATTTTGGCGCAAGCGTACACCGCACATCAACACCGTTAGTTCACCTGGGTGTATAAGGGACCAGGTCCGCCACCAAGCACCACCATGGTTAAAGTAACCACATTGCACTGGACCTGGTCACCCCCCCCCCCCAATAAACATGATAATCCCCTGGTGTCCATCAGTATAATTTCCTCTGGAACCCCTGAGTCGTCGGGAAGTAGGGAACCAATGTGCCCCTCCCACCCCATGATATAGAGATGGGTCAATTGGCCGGATTTGAGTAGAAGACCAAGAAACAAAGCACCAATATGGTAAAATACATCTCAAACCCCCACCCATAAACTTGACAATCCCATAGTGTCAACCGCTATAATATCTATTTGGCCCCCAGTCGGATCTGGCATGGGGAACATGAACCTTCCCATGAGATAGAATTGGGGCAATCAGCAGGATGGGTAGGGCCAAGGAAGAAGTACCATCATGGTAAAGCTAACCTCAGCACTGGACAGGTCACACTCCCATAAATTCCCCTGTTCGAACCCGTCAGTTATTTGTATGGGGAACATTACCCGCGCCGCCCCATGATATGAGTCGTTGTCAATTGGCAGGATGGTTTAGGGGCAGGAACAGCACCACCCATGGTAAAGTAGTTAAAGTAAACCCTCTGCATGGACAGGTAACCCCAACCTCCTCCCATAAACACGGATAATCACCTTTGTGACCATCAGGTACTAATCGGTTGAAAACCCTCAGATATTGTTATGGGGAACAATGGGCCCAGCCAACCATCATGATATAGAGTTGGCTGATTTGGAAGGATTCGGTAAAACCCAAGGAAAACCAAGAGCACCAATGTTTCAAAAGTAATGTCTCAACCCCCACCAATAAAAACATTCATTAATCCCATGGTGTCCACCAGTATAATATCCTATTGGGCCCACAGTCATCTTGGCATGGGGAACAATGACCCTGCCCGCCAATGTAGATTAGTATTGGCCAATCGGCCAGGAGAAAAAAAAAACAGCGTAACAGGTTGCCGCAAGTAAGGAAGGATGAGGAGGGCCGAAACCGAAGAACAAAAGCCCAAAGGGCCGCAGGTTGGGCAACCTGGTATTTAGGGGAATGAAGGGGAAGGATAACTTATATGGGGGAGATGAGTCTGGGGAGCGCTTCTATTGCATGATACAGCCCAGACGGTAATATTGGACGTCTCTGGACACAGGCAGCATCCCCGGGAAAGAATACCGTGCCAGCCAAGCTCCGCCGTTGCACCCCATGCAGCGAAGAGCCCACTCCTCTGTGTTTATTAACGCACCCACAGGGATCGCACACAGCACTGGCATTGCAGCACCTACCGCTCAGGCAGACAACACAGGAGGCACGGCTCTGTCAGTCACGGAGGGGTTATCGCTTGGTACGACGTTCGACCTACACTAATGAGTAAGCGGGACAAGGACGAGGAGTGCCATAAGCGTCTTTGGGAAACCCGGGAGAGCACTTCAACTTTAATATCCAATAAAAAGACTATTGTAAAAGATAATGCGCTTGTGCGGGAGCGAGAGGGCGGACTGGAGCTGAAACATTCATACAGAGAATGATGTCAGCTAGTGATACAGGAGGGTGGCCCTACAACTCATTCCACTATAACATGGAGGAGAAATGTAGCCCATCTAGGATAGCAGCATGGTCTTCTGAGGAGGTGGTTAGTGTCGGATTGACAAGAACATTGGAACTGAAAGCTTCACGAATTTCCCCATGCGAAACGCGTCAGCGGGTGGAAATTAAACCCATAGAAAGTATTAGATTGATAAGCAGCGGTCAGGGTCCTCTAACTCCTCCTGTGTCATAACTGTACACTGTGTTTTTTTGTATCTTGTGTCGTATAATTGTATTGTGCAGCGCTGCGTAATAGGTTGGTGCCATTATAAATAAATGATAATAATAATAATAGAAGTAGCTAATGTGGCATAACGATAAAAGTTTTTTTCAAGTGGAGAACTTTCTCTTTGTTTCTTCCTGTATCAGTAAAGCACCCCCATAAACTCTGTCCCCAGAATTCTCCCATACAATTTTCAATCAGATCTACCAAAACAACTATGTAGTGCCGGGTCCCTCCCTGATAGAATAAATTAAGTGATTGGAAGGTATATATCACGACTAGTAGTGCGAAGGGTCTCCCATGATAGAATAAATTAGTGATTGGAAGTTTATATATCACGCTAGGTAGTGCCAGGTCCTCCCTGAGAGAATACATAGTGAGAGAAGGTAGATATCACTGCTATGTAGTTCCGGGTCCGCCCTGATAGAATACATAGTGATTGGAAGGTATATATCACCGCTATGTTAGTGCCTGGCCCTGCCTGATAGAATAATAGTGATTGGAAAGTAACATCACTGATATGTAGGCCGGGTCCTCCCTGATAGTAATACATAGTGATTGGAAGTTATATATCAATGCGATGTAGGCTGGGGTCCTCCTGACAGAGATACATAGTGATTGGAACGGTATAATATCACGACTATGTAGTGCTGGGTCCTCCTGATAGAAACATAGTGATTGCGAAGGATCTATATCACTGTATGTAGTGCGGTCTCCCTGATAGAATACAATAGTGTGATTGGAAGGTATATATCTCTGACTACGTAAGTGCCGGGTCCTTCCTGATAGAAAAATACATAGTGATTGAAGATATATGGACTGCGATGTAATGCAGGTCCTACCCTGATAGATTAACATAGATGATTGAGAATAGTACTATATCACTGCTAGGTGTGCCGGTCCTCCCTAAGAAAAAAAGACAGAGGTGATTGGAAGGTAATATCACTCTGCTATGTAGTGCCGGGCCCTCCCTCATAGAATACATAGTGATAGGAAGGTAGTATATCAACTGCGAGGTAGTGCCCAGGTCCTGCCCTGATTAGACCATACATAGTGAGTGGAAGGTATATACACTGACCACTTTTCCTTGTAGTTCCGGGGGCCTCCATGATAGAACTACCGTAGTGATTGGAAGGGTAGAAAGATCTCATATTACATGGTTTTGGTAATTAGAAAGAAAGTTGATTGTACAGAAAATTGCCATGGTAATGTAGTGGTGTATGGGGGGCTTGAAAAGACACAAAACCTCTACCTCTACTATTGAATATATACCACGGTTCCCCAAAACATAAGACACCGTAACTTATATTTATTTAGTGCACTAGGGCTTATTTTTGGGTAAGTTTACTTTTACAAAGGAAAATGGCCACAGCTGTCAACTGCCGCATCTTTTTTTTCCCAAGGCTTGCACGTACAAGAAACATTTTTTCTATTTTACATGCAGTACCCCAGGCACGGCACACTGCGAGGGTGCCAGAACAAAGGGTCCGTGACGGGCACTTTTTGGGCTGCTGACAGTTAATGGTGTGTGCTAATCCTGAAAGATGGGAATGGGGGAGGACAAAACCCAGGACATAAGGAACCTATATCAAAAATGTAACTTTTTTTTTTTTTTTTTAAGACCCATAGGACAAACTTTTTTCCCCTATTTTGATAAATTTTAATGGGAAAAATGGAAATGCCTTACTAGTCCAAAAATGTTAAAAAAAAAGTCTAATTTTATTGAAGGTCCCAAACATCCCAGGAAAGTTGGAATGTGATGAATTTCCTCCAGCCAAACTAAGAGGGAGTCCTGGTACACAGCGTCGTAGGGTGACAAGACTGATGCGTTCATATGTGTATATACACTACGTAGTAACCCCATTATCCTGAATACCATGAGCAAACTATGGATAGAGGACACATTTACACCAGCTGGCACTTAGAGGTGGTTCCGTTCGTAGATGGAATGTGGGATGTAGGGACAACATGAGACATTGGTTCGGGTTGGGTAGAACAAATATAAAAGTATGGGAGAACCCTTAGAACATTTAGGGAGCCGATGAGTGATTGAGAACCCAAGACTATCTACCCATTGGTACAGTTAGTATCTCATCGCCAATAAGTAGAAGGTTTAAACTTTGGGCTCATCGTTCTTGGCAAGACGCATCAATGAGATCTATACAACTGGAGTTCCCAGCTCCAGCGCTGATAAGGAGTTTAAAGGAGTTAAAGCTCGCTGCGTTGGATTTACCCCATCATCAAAGATGATGGAAATACAGGGAATGGGCCACCCAACCACCACATCTAACGGAAGTGCAAGAATGAGTGACTTTTTATATGTGTATATACACAGTAGTTAGTACATATCTCTGAACACACTGATCAACTTATGAAGAGACACATTTACAATCTGCACTAAAAAACTTACCCAATGAGCAGCGATTGACAATGGGAGAGGGACGATGAGCCTGTGACAACTGAATGCAAGAAAAATGTGATGGAATCCCTTAATTTATAAGGAAATTGGAATTAAAAACCTAAGTCCTGTCCAAAATTAGGGTGAGGTGTGATTCAAATCTGATTCTGTCCCCCTCTGTTTTTATATGTCCCAAACAAGCCCAGGAAAGTGTAATTTAATCCATTGCCTCCAAGCCAAGCCAAAAAGGCAATGAGGGAGGTCCTGGTACCAGCGTAGGGTGCAAGAGTTGATGCTTTCAATGTGTATATACACTAGTAAGTACCCATTATCTGAATCCAAATGAGCAAACTAATGAAGACGAGACACATTTTACAATCGACACATTTTATAGGATGGTTCTGTCGTAGATGAATGTGGATGTATGGACTAAAATGAGACACTTGGTTTCTGGTTGGGTAAGCACAAATATAAAAGTATAGGAGAACCCTTAGAAAATTCATTTATGAGAGCCGATGAGTGAGTGAACCAAGACTATCTACCCATTGGTACAGTTTAGTATCTCATTTCTCCAATGAGTAAGAAAGTTAACTTTGGGCCTCCTACATATTGGACCAGACTTCATCAATGAGATCTATACAACTGGAGGGGCGTTCCAGCTCCAACAAGAGACCATATAAGGAGTTTAAAGACTCCTGGTTGGATTTCACCATCTCCTCAAAGATAATGGAATAAAAGTGTGGCCACAACAACCAAACAATCTACCATAAGTAAAGCACGATGTGCTTTCATATGTGTATATAACTAGTAGTAGCCCATCTCTGAGATCCAACTGAGCAACTTATGGAGAGAACACATTTACAAATTCGGCCACTTACCATGAGACAGCCATTTACATATGGGAGGGAACAAGGTCTGTGTCACATGATGTAGAATGTGATGGAATTCCTATTTATTTATAGTCACAAATTGGTAAATTTTAAAATTCCTGTCACAAAAACGAGGTTGATTCATAGGTTCAATTCTGTCCACAGACCCGTATTATTAATTATGGGGTATTGATTATAGATCAGTAATTGTACAATATATTAATACTATGCCAATCATTTTCAGCAGATCTATATTTCGGCAATTAATTACAGTGTGGGTCCTGGAGAAACCGAAACAATAAACAGGACATTACACCACTGTACAGCTAAGAATTTGACCCACTACAAAGGAAATCAATGATTTTATTTGTACAGGACAAAACGTGTACTTTCTGATTTGGTGATAATAATCTGATGTATTTTGTTGGAATAAAAAACAAATGAGGAACAGATTCAATCACTCACTCCCATAGGTAAGTTGTTTAGGGCAAGGTTGTTAAAATGCGTCTCTCCATGAGTTGGGAAGTGTTCAGAGAATGGTACTGATGTAGAGTCTCCTCAGAAGGACTATTCTCTCATTGATAGAGCCAATATTCAAGGTAGATCCAATGAGTAGAAGGTTAAACATGAGCTTCTGGCAAAGACTTCATTGATGAGTGTACAACGAGTCTCCTCTAGGAGTACTAGGCCTTGTGATTCTTGGTGGTGGTTCAAACCTTATATGGGAAAGACTGAATGAGACTTTGCATGCGGCGGGGGGGGGTGGGGGGGTGCTTTACCCTCATTTGACAAGCGTGAGACCACGAGTCCTCATAGCCTTTATCGGTTTGGTGTGTATATACTTGGAATGCAATTGTCCATCACATTCTCACCCTAATTTGGGGAATGAGTCCTTACCCCCTTTTGGGATGGGACTATCTACCCATTGGAAAGTCAGTATCTCGAAGGATAGAGTCCAATGAGTAGAAGGGTAAACCATGAGGCTTCTTGGCAAGACTTCAAATTGATGAGTTTCAAAGACTGTAGAGAGTCTCCTCTAGAGCATGCACTTGTGAAGACGAGATGGTCGAATTTTTTAAAAAAAATTAGACCATTTCGCAGGTTGCGACGTAAGTGCCAAGCCCCTGGGCATTGCGACTCATCGCCAAACTTGCTGAGAGATTGATAGAGGGTTGGGGGTATACTCCAAAAAAAAGAAAGAAAGTCTCTAACTACAAATAGTTTTTTCACAAATTACAGTTCAAAGTCAAGTAAAAAAAAATTCGAAAAAATTGGAAAGTTCACTGGAACTTATGAACTTAATTATGCAAAAAATACAGTGCTAGAGCAAACATTTTTTTTGTCAAAATGCTGCCTCCAACCACTTCTCTAAATCTCCAGCACGTTTGGATGTGATACCACCTTTTCAGGGGCTTACAATAAGTAAAATAAAAATTTGCCAAGTCTGAAAAATGCGACCATCATACTAATGTGATCTTGGTGTGATCAACTTGGTGTGAGTGAGCCTGCATGGGTGGGGGGGGGGGGGGGATGCTTCACCTTGACAAGCATGGACCGTGGTCCTCGTGGCCTTTATCGGGTTGTGTGTACATACATGGAATGCAATGTCCCTCACCTTTTCACCACTTTCTAGGGAACAAGTCCTTAGCCCCTTTTGGGGGCAGGACATTGGAAAACACCTGTGGAGGATGAGTGTCTCCAAAAGTTTTCTCCAAAACCATAGGGTGCGTCTTATAGTATGGTGCAAAATTACAGTGATTACCTCCACAAGTAGAAGTACAAACCACAAGACCGTACAACAATTTGGTTCAAGACACCGGAAACATCAGAAACGATTTTTTAGCAGCTCCCGTTTTTATTTCACTTGCATAGAAGGTAAAAAAAACAAAAACACAAGGACCCCCTCCCCCCGTCTCGTCTGCAATGGCCCACAGATGAGGTCAGGGAGGGGTCCGCGGCTACATTTTACAACAGGGAGCGTCGGTTAATAAAGCAATATGTCTTTTATTCACATAAGAAATAAAGAGGTCTCTGAAAACAGAACTCAATATGAGGGCGGTACTTGGCGGACCCTTTCAGTGGTGCCGAGGAACGAGCCAGCTCAGATAGGAATGACTAAACCATTGGAGGGGAGAAACATGAGGGGGGTCAATAATTTGGTCCTTTAAGTTGGGTAGGTGATGGGTCGGTTAGGGTAGTCACAGGATTGTATCGGGGGGAGTTGGATTTGATAGGTAGCTTCTGTCTAAGATGGAATGTTGGATTTATGGACAGGAGACCTTGGGTCTGGGTTGGGTACACAAATATAAAGTATGGGAACCCCTAAAACATTCATGGAGCCAATGAGTGAATGAACCCAAGACTATCTACCCATTGGTACAGTCAGTATCTCATAGGTAGAGTCCAAGGAGTAGAAGGTTAACCATGAGCTTCTTGGCAAGACTTCATTGATGAGTTTAAAGCTCCCGGTTGCATTTCACCATCTCTCATAGATAGTGGAATACATGGGGTGGGCCACCAACCAACATCTACTGGAAGGGCGTGATCTCATGGAGATACCAGAACCATTTCTGGAGTAAATGTCCGCTCTGAAGCAGCACTGAAAGGGTCAGGCACATGCTACGTTCTCCTCCACTTCCCCCACATAGCAGAAAACAAACCACCCCAAGCCATCAACCCAGTTCATGAATATTAATGCGTCTTCTCAAATACCGCGTTCCCCTGTGCCACACCACCGCAAAAAGAAACCGCTACAAAAGGAACAGAATTCTGTTTCCCGAAATAACAATTTACAGAAAGATAAATGAATGAACCCCATTTGTTAAGTTGCCAGAAGATTTTGCTACAGGACTCCGGCAAGAGGAAACACGGAGGTGAGGAGGGCCAGGACCGGGACAAGGAGGGCCAGGACCGGGACCTTCATGACTAGTCATTTGGGTATGAGGGAATAGTTCATGGCTCAACTACGTAGGGTTGTCCAACTGTGGTCATGGAGGACCAGATCCCACAGACTGTGGTTTCGGAACTTCTCAGCAGTAAAGGAATAGTTGCTGCAGATTTCAGAACTTTTGAGAACTAGAGATGGACAACCCTGACAGAACCCTGATAAGGACTGGAAGCCATTTGCACCTTGACTAGTAACACTGGGATCTCCACCTAAGAGTTTGAACGTTTGGTTTCCACTAAATCGCCATTCATAACCATAATATAACCAGAGGCAGTTCCCCATATATTATGCTGGATCCTCAGGTAAGTGGTCATCATCATGACCATAAAGGGAAAGGGTCATTGTTGTATGATAAAGTAGAAGAGGCTTGGCTGTTTAATGGTCAATTTGTTAGAGTGTCGCCTGGGATTGACCAGTTGGATAAGTCAGATTTCCCCCCCCCCATCACATGCAATGGTTTCTTCTGCTACCTGGTATGTCTTGTAGTGAGAAGTTCCCACTGCGTGCACCATGGAAAACTGGAAGCTGACCCACCAAAGAGGCAGCATATCAACAACTAGGCATACATGTCAAGCTTCCCGTTTTGGCAAAATTGGGATTGACCGACAAAGTCCCATAGAAAAAAGTGACTTTCCTGGCTAAATCCCGATTTCACTAAACTCCAGGTTTTCAGGTTAAGTTAGGAGTAAGTGGGTGTTGCCCTCACCCCTTAGTTCCTACCCGGCTTGTGCAGACGATGTGCGGAAGTCAAGAGGGAGAGTAACCCCCTTCTCCCTCCAGCTACTAAATAGGAGGGAGGGAAACTAAACCTCCCAATACAGGAAGTGACGTCACTTACTGCATTGAAACAAGGAAGTGGTCACTGACAGCACTTCCTGTATTTTTTCCCTTATTCACTAAGTTGACAGGTATGCATATAGTTCTTTACTATTCTTTAGCATTGCGCACAGCTCCTTGTTGCCCGGTCATTGAACTCGCTGGGTAGTGTCTGGAGATTTAGGGGAAAGCCTTATCCGATGAGCGGACCTTTCTGTAACTGTAAAACTCAGCATCAGACGTCAGGATATATATCAGAAGTACCTTCTATCATTTAAAGCAGAAACACAATAAACCTTTGAGTTGTAGTCTCTAAGGGTCCCCATACACCTTTAGATTTCTCTGTCAGATTTCCTATAGATCTCCTTTTGTTTTACCAAAACCATGTAATATGAGGGACTTTCTAAACCATCAAGTCTACCTGTGTTCAATCACAGAGGACCCTGCACTACATAGTTGTTGGTAGATCTAAAGGATATCTGACAGAGAGATCTAAAGCTAGCCACACATGGCTCGATAAAGTAACAGATTAGAGGAACATCGGGCGGCGTGCGCGCTCACGGCACCCGATTCTCCTCTCATCTGTTACTTCACCTGAGCCATCCACGGATCCATTGATCTTGCTTGAAAACCGTCGACCAAACAGGTTTCCAACATGTTGGAAAACCTTGGTTGAAATCCATTGCATTCAATAGGGTACCACGCTATCCCCATCCAATGTAATGGATGACAGCTGAACTGGAGGACTGTGTCTGTGTGAAGGGGGCGTGGCCAACACGGATCCAGATAGGTCTGCCAGAAGGGAGGAGGGGGGGTCTGGCTGGTTTCGAGCCAGCCGAAGAAGCTTGCTGCCAGGGGACCGGGAAACCGGGTCCCCGTTCGTCCAGTAATTGATGTGCCCATGTGGTGCACATTGATTACTGTACGATTGACCTGCGATCAATCACAGCAAGGTGACGTCACCACACTGTAATTGATGGCCGGTCGATTGCACAGGACTCGTGTGGGGCCAGCTTAAAGGTGTATGGCCAGCTTAAGCTTTCCCTCGGCTTAGGTCACGTCCTCAGTCAGGAGGAAGCATCAACCAT
>CM070040.1:74045436-74056313 GCA_036250615.1 Ptychadena robeensis
CACTGGGACAAGGGTGAATTTATTTATTTATTTTCACCTTAGGGCTTTATTTTTTCAAGTGTAGTGTGTGTGTCCATGTGAATGATCCATGTCTCTGCATGAGTGTAGTGTGTGTGTGTGTGTGTGTGTGTGTGTGTGTCTCTATGTGAATGATCCATGTCTCTGCATGAGTGTAGTGTGTGTCTCTCTATGTGAATGATTCATGTCTCTGCATGAGTGCAGTGTGTGTGTCTATGTGAATGATCCATGTCCCTGCATGAGTGTAGTGTGTGTGTCTATGTGAATGATTCATGTCTCTGCATAAGTGTAGTGTGTGTGTCTCTGTGTGAATGATGAATGTGTCTGTATGGTGTGATAGCCAAATAAAGCTTGAGGGCCACTTCATACTGTACTGCAAACACGGCTAGTGTGAAATGACCCTCAATCTAAAACGGTGTAGTTTAATTGGCTAAGGGGCTTAATAATGTTCCTATCAAAAAAAGGGGGGCCTGCATGAAAAGTTTGGGAACCACCACCCTAGAGAAACAAACTGCAGTGTCCCATACAGGACCTCTGCATTCTGACCTGATCATGTCAGATCTCCTCTTTACAGCTACAAAATTGTTTGCGTCCTATTGGATGAAATCTTTCTGAAGTTTTTCATTCATCTGCTCTGTGTCCTATTCTTACCGATAACATTGTTCTCACTTCTATCCCAGGATGAAGTACATTGAGACAGAACTAAAGAAGAGAAAGGGAATCATTGAGAACGAGGAGAAGAAAGTGAAGTTGAAGAGCGCAGAGGATTGTTTGTACGAGCTCCCGGAGAGCATCAAGGTCTCTTCCGCCAAGAAGACGGAGGAAATGTTGTCCAATCAGATGCTGAGCGGAATCCCCGAGGTGGACCTGGGTATAGAGTACGTGTCATGGGTGCTATGTGTATAGTGCACGTGTCATGGCGGCTATGTGTGCAGACTACGTATCATAGCATTTATGTGTATAGAGTAATTTGAGGACAAAGACGTTGATCCCTGCCGGAAGCCAGGCCTGGGAATACCCACTGGCCCTGATTTCCGTCACAATGGATTTAAACGGTAGCAGGCAAAACAACAATAATAAAAAAGAAAGTAACAGTAGCCTGTACAATACAGTTTCAGATTTATACGGCGTAAATGGAAGATTACAGTAAGTTGGTCATGCGACTCCAATTGTTCATTTTAAATACACGTAACACATCCGTTATTATACAGAACATAAACGGATCTCTACGCGTTTCGAGACCAACGTCGCTTCTTCAGGAGAAGAAAAGGCAAAGGAGAACACACTATCAGTCTATATCACATTCTGTATCCTAATGTATAAGTAATGAAAGTATAGGGTGCATATTTACCCTGTGGGTGTCCTATAAAAGGACTAAACAACTGACCACCCAGAGGGCGGGGGGAAAGGTCCAAAAACGCCTTTATTGGGGAACGGGGGGGTTTTTGTGTGGATCACGGGGTGAAATCCACAGACAGCCGACTTCTGTTGATCAATTAACACATGCACAGGCTCCTGGCCACCATAAGGTGTGGAAAGAGATGGGCAGATCCTGACTCCTCACAAATATTTCTTTATACACAACTCTAACAGATCTCAACAGAAGTCGGCTGTCTGTGGATTTCACCCCGTGATCCACACAAAAACCCCGCCCGTTCCCCAATAAAGGCGTTTTTGGACCTTTCCCCCCGCCCTCTGGGTGGTCAGTTGTTCAGTCCTTTTATAGGACACCCACAGGGTAAATATGCACCCTATACTTTCATTACTTATACATTACGATACAGAATGTGATATAGACTGATAGTGTGTTCTCCTTTGCCTTTTTAGCTGGGATAAACGGATTGTTGACTCTTTTCTTTGATATTGATGTTTACAAATTCATCTCCTGAAGAAGCGACGTTGGTCACGAAACGCGTAGAGATCCGTTTATGTTCTGTATAATAACGGATGTGTTACGTGTATTTGAAATGAACAATTGGAGTCGCATGACCAACTTACTGTAATCTTCCATTTACGCCGTATAAATCTGAAACTATTGTACAGGCTACTGTTACTTTCTTTTTTATTATTGTTGTTTTGCCTGCTACCGTTAAAATCCATTGTGACGGAAATCAGGGCCAGTGGGTATTCCCAGGCCTGGCTTCCGGCAGGGTGCCACGTCTTTGTCCTCAAATTATTAATTGTTTGGATGTGGTAGCAAACTACCCTCTGCAAGGGGGTACCTTAACCTTCCTTCTATGTGTATAGAGTACGTGTCATGGTCGCTATGTGCTGATTTATTTTAAAAGCTACATCTATTGTACTCTTTTATAAAACCCATTATATCCGGGCCAAACAGGCAAGTATGCAAATACATTGTTGCCTTTGTCTAACTTCCTCTTGCTGTCCCCTAAGAGCTGTGCTCACACCTCTCTATGGAAATTGTTAAGGTTTTATGTTGTGGAGAGACTTCTTGCCATTTTAAACTTTGTTGTCCTGGAAATGTTTTGCAGTTGTTGGAAAATAAGTCTGTGGATAGTTTCTAACTATGAATGTATCACTGATGTGATAGCCACCATATAGGTCTCATTGTGATTTAGCGATAGTCCTGTCCCCTTGTTTTTTCGGTGAGTAAAATAGCTGCAGACAGACCCAGGACAGCTGACCTTATTCCTCATTTATTTTCCATTTTCTCAGTGCAAAAATAAAGAACATCATCTCCACAGAGGACGCTAAAGCCCGTTTATTGGCCGAACAGCAGAATAAGAAGAAGGACAAACAGACTTCCTTTGTACCCACCAATATGGCCGTCAACTACGTGCAACACAATCGATGTAAGAGTGATGTCTGTAGATGGGGTCTGTGATGTACTTGGAGACGGGCTCTCCTGCGCTTAGTGATCGTTTAGAATAAGGGCATGTCTCCACTACTACTCTACTACTTCCCCGCGGTTTGCGTTGCGGTGCCGTGCCCGCGGGAGATCGCTAGCACCCACACCGCTCACACAGGCAGGAAGTGGGGGCTGTCGCAAGATGTCCTGTCCCACCACTTCCTGCTTGGTCGCGCCCATAGACAGTGAATGGGCACATGGATGGAAACGCGACTTTTATCTGCGTCCATTCACCTCTATGACCGCGATCAGGGGCGATCAGCCTGGGGTAAGCCACGTTTCAGATCGGAGGCTGCATCGTGTCCACGGCTCATTGCAGATGTGGAGGTTACCCCATTCAAATGATCACCGCGGCACAATAAAAATCGTGTGTGTCCGCGGACAGACGCTTAAGTGAAAACGAGCCCTAAACGACTTAGAAAGTGAAAACTGTATATTTGTGTTGAGATGAGAATATTAGTAGTGTGCCACCAGTGTGCAGTGCTGCTTAGCATACCCAAGCAATAGAATGCACATTGTTTCCAGACTAAAACTCAGCCAATTGAATACATCAATACCTTGTTGGCTCATTTTCAGTCTGCATTAAATTTGCGTTGTCAGTATAGCACTGTCTTTTTCAGGGAGGTAACATATTTTTTGCATTAGAGGCATTCCTATGCGGGTGGTCATGTATTCTATGTGCCCCCTGCCTCCCCCGGCCAAGCAGTGAGCTTGTCTGGCAGAAGCAGGGGAGGGAAAGCTCTCAGAAGGAAGAATCACCTGTGGGTAGGTCTTTTTTCTGCTTCCCTACTCCTTTCTGCTTGACTACTCTTAACCGATGGTTGGTAGCTCCATGCTACCAGCCACTTGCTGAGAGAGACAGGCTGGATTGTGTGTATGTCTAGGACAGATATCTGCTCGGTTGGGACATGACTGACAAGCTGTTTGGGAGCTTTGTATGTCAGTTTGATCTGACATACAAATCTCCGGCTCTGTACACACAGATCATGAGCAAAGAACATTCTATTTGCTACTGATCTGAGTGGCAGAGCACGGACAGGGAAGCTGAAAGCTTGTCTCATCAGCCGGAGCGTCTTATGGTATGAAAAATATGGTATATCTAAACGGGAAATAGAGTCTAATTATGTAATGAGCATGTTCATCTAAGCAGTCAAAAGAAAATATATCTAAATAGGAAACGGAGCCTGTATAATGAGTGTGCACATCTGCGCAGGAATTACAGACTGACCATACAGTGAGAAGTAGAACTTAAAGAGGCAATAACACCAATGTAAGAAACCCTAAGGAGGAAGCAGACTCGGTCCTGTGCAAGCAACCCTAAAGCTGGCTATACACCTTCAGATCTCTCTGTCAGATATAATTTAGATCTACCAACAACTATGTAGTGCCGGGTCCTCTGCGATTGTACACAGGTAGACTTGATGGTTTAGAAAGTCCCTCATGTTACACGGTTTTGGTAAAACAAAAGGAGATCTAAAGGAAATCTGTCAGAGAGATCTAAAGGTGTATGGGGGCCCTAAGCAATAAGCAAAAGAAAATTTGGCTGTGTAAAGAGCAAGCACACCTCAGCTAGAAGTGGGATCTGTGTTAAGGCCCCCCATACACCTTACAATCTTTCCATACAATTTCTGTACAATCATATTTTGCTCTACCAAAACCATGTAATATGAGGAGCTTTCTAATCCTTCCAATCACTATCAGTGAGGACCCTGCACTACATAGCAGTGATATATACCGTCCAATCACTATGTATTCTATCAGGGAGGACCCGGCACTACATAGCAGTGATATATACCTTCCAATCACTATGTATTCTATCAGGGAGGACCCAGCACTACATAGCAGTGATATATACCATCCAATCACTATGTATTCTATCAGGGAGGACCCGACACTACATAGCAGTAATATATACCTTCCAATCACTATGTATTCTATCAGGGAGGACCCGGCACTACAGAGCAGTGATATATACCTTACAATCACAATGTATTCTATCAGGGAGGCCACTATACTACACAGTTGTTGTAAGATCTAATGGAAATTGTATGGATCGATCTGAAGGTGTATGGGGGGCTTAATGAATATGAATATTTAAGGAGGAAGTAGAGCCTGGCTGTGCAATGTGAACATATAAGCATGTATCTGAGCAATATTTTACAGACCATATATGAGGTTAACCTGCAGTATATTGATATATTTGGGATTTTTATTTATTTAATGCTGGTGTTTAGGTCACCGAGTTTCATCAGATGTAAGTAGCAACACTTTCCAGACCAACAGCTTCTCCCCTTTATGCCCGGATACACAGTGACATGCTGAGAGGGCATTGGACTCCCTTCCATATACCAGCATTGGTGATTGGCATTATTTATCGTCAATGGTGGCATGGAGGCAATACTCTACCCTGTGTACGCTCTGTGTTTACTTCATTTAAACCAAGCATCGTGGATTATTTTTTTTTCTATTTGCTTTCAGTTTACCAGGAGGATCTGAATACCCCCATTAGACGTCACAAAGAGGAACCCAAAGCCCGGCCACTCCGCGTTGGAGACACAGAGAAACCAGAACCAGAAAGTGAGTACATGACCCTATGTGTGGGGAATGATGTATAGGATGAGTCCAAATATCAGTAATGGGTATAAAGGTGAAAACGTCCTTGTGTTAAGGGGAGCAGAGATTGCTGCAGAGATGGTTGTCCTTCTGCAAGGTTCTCCTCTCTCCACAGAGGACCTCTGACAGAGTGATTATTGGGTTCTTGGTCACCTCCTTAACTAAGGTCCGTCACCCCCGATCACTCAGTATAGATGGCCGGCCAGCTCTAGAAGAGTCCTGGTGGGTCTGAACTTCTTCCACTTACGGATGATGGAGGCCACTGTGCTCATTGGGACCTTCAAAACATCTGAAACTTTTCTGTAACCTTTCCGAGATTTGTTAATCCTGTCCCGGAGGTCTATAGACAATTGCTGTGACTTCATGCTTGGTCATCACGCTGCAGTCTGCCCCTTAGCTGATCAAAAACATGCTTTTGTGCTGGCAGCAGTCCCCATCCAAAGCAATGGGATCGGCCAAGAATTTACTGGCATGTCGGATCACTGTGATCCAACATGCAGCAGATTCCTGTTCAATCTTGCCAGGTGGGCGCACCCGTCCGATTTGGCGGGAACGCGCCAGTGGTCGGTTGGCCGAAAAATCGTGTGAAAATCGACCTGTGTAGGGCTATCTTTACATAGACAGGTGTGTTCCTTTCCAAATTATGCCCAATCACTGAATTAACCACAGGTGAACTCCTATTAAGCCGCAGACACATCTCAAGGATGATCAGGGGAAACAGGATGCACCTGAGCTCAATTTCGTGCTTCATGGCAAAGGCTGTGATTACCGTATTTTTTGGACCATAAGACGCACTTTTTCACCCCAAAAATTGTGGGGGGAAAGTTCCTGCGTCTTATGGTCCGAATGTGCGGCCATCCGCAAATCGGCTGCCCGACAGCTCTGCCGGCAAATAGATCAGCTGTGTGCAGAGGGAAAGGAGGATCAATTGTGTGATCTCAATCCGCACACCTCCTGTGTGCTGAGAGATCACACAGCTGATGGGATTTGTCAGCTGTGTGATCTGCATCTGCCGGGAGTATTGTGGGGAGCTGAACTGTATTGGCTATATTTGCACAGCCTTGCAAATATAGCCAATGCAGAGTGTGTGGAGCAAGGTGCACTGGCAAGCAGATTGCTCACTCACGCAGCAGAAAAGTGACAGGGAGACTGGAGTGCAGATCCCCGCTTCCTCCCCCTCCCTTCCCTCTCTGAGCTCTGTGTGAGGAAGAAGAGATGCTAAAGTCTGCTCTCTAGTGACACCATTTTAGTGGCTGAATGGGGGTACTGCATGAGATTTTTTCACATTCATCTAAACAAATTAAATATTTTTTTTCTGATTTCCTGCTCTAAAAAATGGCTGCATCTTATGGTCCGAAAAATACGGTACTTGTTTGTTTTTTGTTTTTTTTTATACATTTGCCAAAATCTCAAGTAAACTTTATTCATATTGTCATTATTGGATGTTGTGTGTAGAATTGTTATGTTACAGTCTTATTCTAAAATGGATTGAATTAATTTTCCCTCACAAAGTGTGGAAACGTAATGTGCTGTAAATACTTTCTGGATGTACTGTAGTTGCTGAATACTGTCTAGGATTACCGCCAAATTGTACATGGTAAGGAAGTCGGTAATATGTGTGGGATGATTTAAATAAAGTTGTTGGATTTCATATGTATGGTATGAAAATGCATTTTAATATTTTCTATTGTCTCATCCTCAGAGTCTCCACCCAACCGCAAGCGTCCATCAAACGAAAAGGCCACGGATGACTATCACTATGAGAAGTTCAAGAAGATGAATAGGCGCTATTAATCTCTGCGCTATAGGACAATAGACTGTACAGCCCCCATACGTTTCATCCGAATTGTCCTTCTTGGGCCTGTGTCCTGTATGGTCTCATTCCATGTTCAACAGAGAATAGAACAACCTTTTATTTGTTTTCTGAACTGTTTTTTGTTTTCTTCAGTCTTATTGCATTGCATTTTGATATTGAAACTTCCTTACAACATAGGGGACCCTTCACATTAGAAGACAAGTTATGTCGCTGACATTTATACATGCCCATCCTATAGAGCCTAGGTGCCAAACCTGCAGCCCGGGGGCCACGTGCGGACCTTTGGGTGTTCTTCAGCGGCCCTTCTCAATCCTCCACTTGCGGGCCCCTGAAACCTAACTGTTAATGCAAAGGGCATAGGAACTCATCTGTCCAACGATCCCCACTGACACGTCCTGGCCCTGGATCTTCTTAGAGTGGGAAGAGGAGGAGAGGTAAGTGACTCACTCAGAGTCAGTGACCTAGAGGGCATCTAAACAAGTCCCTTGCCTCTCCTCCTTTTTCTGCTCTAAGAAGATCCCGGGCAATGACATGTTGGCGAGGGATTGGCGGACAGGTGAGTGCCTATGTTCCCACTATCATAACAAATGGGGGATGATTGTATAATATATATTGCGGCACATAAGCTCCGAATAGGGGATTTGAATTGAAGGTTATGTGCCCCATAGATATCATTAAAGGCTTTGATTATATGGCACAAAATATGCATTACCATACTACATTGTTCCCTAATGCTTAAGTATCATTTATAACAAGTTTTGTTATTCTTCTAGCTATGCATGCTGTCATTTTAAATGCTTATACAAGTCAATATAGGTTGAAAATGTTTTGTGCGACCCTTTAGTGATGCTGAGGGCCAAACTTGTGGTGCTCCATATCAACTGGTGTAGACCCAGCCTAACATTAAACATCAAGGTATGTGTAGCCGCAAAGGACTTGCAATGTAGTAGTAATAAGGATTCAAATATTCCAATTTTATTTATTTTTGGAACCTCTGTGTTACCCTCCGGTAATTCTAGCATCATCATATGGCTGAGCCAAGATAGATTGTCTTAGTCTGAGTTTTCCTGTGTTGTTAAAGGACAATAGGAGCAGCCAATGGCGACTTAGTATTGCTTGAGAAGTAGACGTTTGCACCTGCGCTTTTTGTGTTAATGGTTTCTTGTATCTTTATGTAAATTTGTTTTAATAGTAATGCAAATGAAATAAATTTGAGTCGCCGGTGTTTTAATATACCAAACTGTGTCATCATTATTCTCATTTATTCAAAGTAGACTGTAAATAGAGATGCCCTCCAGTTCCCATAACCCAGTGGTTCCCAAACTTTCCTTGCAGGGCCCCCCTTTTCTATTTAGGAACATTATCGAATTCCCCCTCCCTATTTAAACATAGGTTAAGAATGAGGGCCAGTACCCCCCTGGAATACCTTTGCACCCCCCAGTTTGGGAACCACTGCCATAACCTGAGACCATGAGATAACAACCCTCCATGCCCAACATTACAGTATTTTCTGCAGATCTGTAGAACGATGTATAGACTTGAAGTTTACCACCCGATTCTGCTTCAGAACGCCTGTGCGTGATGACATCATCACGTATGGCCGGTCGTACAGAGAATCGTCCAGGCACCCTTTGTGTGTCTGCACTTGTCCCCATTCAAAGTAATAGGAATGTTCTAAAATTTACTGACATGTCCATAAATTCTTACTGTGTTTTCCCCCAAAATTAGACAGTGTCTTTTATATAAATGCTTTTCTCCCAAAGATGCCCTGTCCAGAGTTGCAGTACCGTATCTTTGGGGGGCCTTATTTTCAGGGGGATGCCTTATATTTCAGCGTGAGGCAAAAATGTACGGGTGCCTTATCTTCAGGGGATGTCTTATTTTTGGGGAAACAGGGAAAATCTATTTACCGGCCGATTGATGGCCAAATTTTGCTTTAAAGCATTAAATTTGTGGCCTATTTTGCAGCAGATTGACCTCCGTGAGTGTGCACGGCGGTCAATCGGCTGCAAATCTACCCGTCTATTGACAGCTTTTGGAGTAGATGTCTACTTATCAGGCTTCAACATTGACCTTCAACATCACCTATGGGACCCCTCCTTCCATGCCCATGCTACAAGGTGTCCGTGATTTTTTTTACTGAACAGTCCACCATTTCTCTACATCCCCAGAGGAGGTCTCCATTATGTCTGTATATGGTTTCTTCCTTGCATGGTCACTTTCTATGTATGGGTGCAGGGAAAATAATCTTGGGCAATGTTTCCAAAACCCAAACTACAGATTCCTGTGTGTTTTAATGCAATTGAGAGGGCCAGAAGATCAAGTTAAGAGGTGATCAATATGATGGAAAGAATTTTAAATAAGTATTAAGATTGTGACTGAACTCCTCAGCTGTTCTGATTGGCCCAGATAGAACTTGCAGGCAATTTGCATATCTGCTTTTGGTATCTCATTGATCATCTTTAATGAAGGTCGCCCTATATTGGTTATAGGGTTTGTCCGATGAGGGACAGGGATAGTTCTGGAATGAAGTTTACACAATGGGCACATACAGATGGGGTTTTAGGGGTCCATCAGCTTTCTTCTGGGTCTATAGTAAGTATACAGTTATTTTAAGTTAGATTAGTATATATATATATATATATGTAAAATATTCATATAAAGATTAATACACTCATGTGGCAAACACATTTGTCTAGTTCTGAAGCCCTTTGGAGAGGTTATGGTATGACAAAAAAGCAATACCGAGGAAGTATCTGCAAACTGCCATAATTGCCCTCAGTAAAGATGGCCGACGCTACAGGTTTACCGGTTTAAGCATTATTTATTAGTTATGACAGAAATCGCCCTCAACAAAGATGGTCGCCCGTCACTCAGAGACGGAAATGTCTTCCCGTTCTGGCAGATTTGCCCTGAGTAAAGATGTCCGAAGCGTAACACTCGCCACCGGAAGTTACCTGTTAGACAGTTGTGTGGCCCCGCCCCTTGCACAACTTGGTGGGGGGGGGAAATGAAGTTGATCGGGGTGGCGATCTTGTCACTGCTGCCACTGACAGCGCGATGTGTAGAGCCGATCTCCATGGCCGTTGCCAGTATAATCACTGGAGTCATCACCTACTATGGAGTGAGCTTGTATTCCCCGGATCAGTGTCAGCTGGAGGGGAGCATTAATGTCACAGGTGAGCTGGGGAACTACAAATCCCAGCATGGCCTGTGTGCACATGTGCATTGCCTTCCCAAGAATGTGAACGGGTGGGGGAGGGGTGTGACCACAGATTATTGATTTCCCATAGATCAGCCACCACCCATGTAGTGCAGTGACTCTTCTCATCTGATTGGTTGGACTTTTCTAATTACTTTCTAAACCATTAATCATTCTCCATTATCCTTAATCCTGAGAAGTACATTTTATATGTCTGGGAGGTTCGAAAATCTTCAGTCGCTTTTTCTTCTCTTCCTGCTTACATCCTGGTTATCATTATGTAGATTTCTTTTCACTTTCTGTCTTGTAGAGGTAACAGGAAGTGAGACCATATCACTCAAACATAAGAGGGACCCCAC
>CM070040.1:74103722-74125291 GCA_036250615.1 Ptychadena robeensis
TGTATTCATCAGGGAGACCAGCACCACATAAGCAGTGATATATAATTCCAATCACATGTATTCTATCAGGAAGGACCCGGCCTACATAACAGTGATATATACCTTCCAATCACTATGTATTCATCTGGGAGGACCCAGCACTAAAGCTATGTGATATATACCGTCCAATCACTATGTATTCTAATAAGGGAGGACCAGGCACTACCTGCAGGATATATACCTTCAATACACTATGTATTCTATAGGGAGGACCCGGCCCACTCATAACAGTGCTGTGAATATACTTTCAATCACTATGTTTGTATCTTCTATCAGGGACGGGCCATATACTACACAGTTGTTGGTAGATCTAATGGAAGATTGTATGGATCGATCGAAAGGATGGGGGGGGGGGGGGCTCTGTTCTTCGTGAAAGATGGTTGCCACAGCTTGGACAATATCAGTCATGGGGAACTACAAACCATGCATGTTTGGCTTTTTGATCCAGCCTATGCGTGCATGTCTCCATTGCATTCCAATAGAAAACAAATTCTGCCTTTACAGTGGGTGCTATTCGTTGTACGTTCGTGATTATGTATAGATTGAAGAACGTCCGGGCAGGTCCTCTAATCCTACTGTGTCCTAACCTGTCTGTGTGTACCTATCATGTGTTGGATCTCACTATAATGTTTGTACAGCACTGCATAATATGTAGGAGCTATAGGTAAATAAATGCTAATAATAATAACGAACGCTATGTATGTGAAGCACAAATGCCAGTGGGTTTATATTGGTTTCGGGATTGCACCCATACACCTGAGTTAAAGCATGCTTTGATGGGGATGCTGGGGACCCACTACATATGCATGATATTTAACACAGGTTCATGCGGGTACAACGGCAAGAGGTTAATGCAGGTCAGTACGTCAACCTCCGCGCCACTCAGTCAATGGACCCATGTTGAACTCGTGTGCAAAGTATGGAATTCACCAACATCCTTGCCAGGGCCTGATGAAAATAATGGAGCCCACCAATATTGTCACTAGCCGGCTGCACTTTTTTGCCAGAGAGTACACATCCAATGGCTGGGTGTT
This sequence comes from Ptychadena robeensis, assembly GCA_036250615.1. NCBI lineage: Eukaryota > Metazoa > Chordata > Amphibia > Anura > Ptychadenidae > Ptychadena > Ptychadena robeensis. The sequence goes on from CM070040.1 coordinate 74,104,796, forward strand.
TGATTATTTTGAGGCAGCAAGCAAATTTACTATAGATCATTGATAGTTGATAATTAATTATAACTATGCAACTCAATGTCAGGGGTTGTACTTAACTTTCGCAAGATTACTGTATTTGGGTGTTGGTCATGGAGGGTGTTGGTAGGCGTGGAGAGGATGACTCTGGGTAGTGACCTGGGGCACCAGTAGTAAGCCCTGTCCATGAACACAGGGGGGGCCCGGGCTCACCATCTAGGGGGCGCTCGGTTTGGCCCGTCCAGTGTGCGGCCTCTACACATTGGTAGGAACTGAACGGAAAGGGGCGATGGGAGGTGGGCTCCCATCTTTGGATTTCTGATTTTTTTTTTGAGAAAGGAATTTAATTTGAATATTTCACTGTCGGACTTTGACAATGAACCTTAGTACCTCTTTGGTACAGAAATCTCAGTGGACCACCAGGGTGGTTAAATTTGTCGGGGGGGGGGGCAAAAATACTAGTATAGTGCCCTACAATTTTTGCCCACACCAATGTCCCCACCCTCACCAGGGATGGTAGATGTTCCAGATACAGTTTCAGTGGATATTCCCAAAGGAAGCCGGAAATGTAGGAATGAGAGGGAAGGTACAAGTGGAAAGAGCAGGATACCATCCACCACGAGGTCACCTAGAAATATCAGTTAGGTTGAGATGGTAATTTTTTTAAAAACAAAAAGTAAAGCTTGAAAAGAAGAGCTTTAGTGATTCAGAGTCTCAAGGCGGACATATGGGAATTTGGTTCTCAGCCCCAATAGTGGAGGGAGGGACACTGTGAGAGGAATACTTCAAACACAATTCATGACCTAGAATTGTAATGAAAGTACTAGAAAGCTTTCTCAGATTTCATCACCAAACATTCACCCAACACCGGTTGATAGATCCGATTAAACTTCCTAATTTTCATATATTCGTGGTTGTCCATGAAAAGATATTATCACAATGTTCAGGGGTGTTACTTACTTTTCTCAACTACTGTATGTGGCTTTGGTCTTTGGACGTGTTCTTGGTAAGGAAGGGTACGATATCCTAGAGCCTACTCCCAGCAATGGCCCTGTATGACAATCAGTCAGGGACACCACCAGGCCAGTACAGGCGGCCCGGGCTCGACCATCTAGGAGGCTTGGAGGTCCGCTGCCTGGTCGGTGCATACCCGAAACATGTTGTTGGCAACTGGGTTGAGGCAGGCGTGCAGCTTTAATCGCGTCAGAGACGGCGTCTGGCTATCGCTTTTTCTTTGTTAATAGCTGCCGAAGTTTTAGTTCCCCCAATATTTTCATCTCGGTTGGTGACATCATAGGCAAGAGATGGACGGTGCGGGTGAGAATTGATGCAATGAAAGAAAGTAAAACATGTGGCAAGCGCATCTTGGGACGTATTTTTTTTTCTTAGAGATGAATGAGGAAAAAATCGACTTTGCAAGTAATTCCCCGTGGTGGTTCCCAACTTTCCGTGCAGGGGGCCCCCCTTTTCTATTTAGTACCTTATCGAGCCCCCCTCCCTATTCAAAAACACAGGTTAAGAATGAGGGCCTGCACCAACCCTGGAATACCTTCGTGCCCCCAGGTTGGGAACCCCTGAATTACCCTATGTACTTCGTTTGGCACATAAATCTGGATATCAGTGGATAATAAGGTGGTTACTTTTTTTGTCACAGAAAAACAGACTGAATAGCGTCGCTAGGGGGTTAAGAGGAAGGTGACAAAAATTTTGTAGTATGGGGCCCAAATGTATGATGGCGGACTGCACTAGTTGAGGTCCCTGTCTTCAATGTATTGCAAAAGGAAGCCGGACGGACATGTGGCAAGCGAAGGGAAGGAAAGGTGCAGGTGGAAAGAGGAAGATCCATCACCTAGACGTACACCTAGACCAGTGGTTCCTTGCAGGGCCCCCTCATTATATTAGGGGACCATTATCAAGCCCCCCCCCCTATTCAAACACGGTTAAGGAATGAGGGCCTGCGCCCCCCTGGACTACCTCATCCCCAGTTTAGGAACCACTGACCCTTATTACATCAGTTGGTTTAGAGGCGGCCATGTGGATGTGGGGTTTATCAGGGTATAAGGAATACACAACACATTCAATGGACAAGAACAGGTAAATGAAAGTACGTAGAAAACTTTCTCAGATTTCACCACAAACCACTCAAACCCAAAAACGGTGATAGATCCCATTTCAGCTTCCTCCTTTTCCTGGGAAAGTCCGGTCTCGGTGACTTCTAACCAGCAGCATACGGCCCATAAGGAGCACCGTCTGCCAAATCCTTACAAACTTATTTGTAATAGGTGCTAGCTACGGTCTACCGGTCATACATACCGAGCAATGAGCGGGGCAGGCGGGACCTATGTGTTAAGTTGCCATAACCTTAGATCCATCTGTCAGAATCCTTTAGATCTACCAACAAAATGTAGTGCCGGGTCCTATGCGATTGGACACAGTAGACCTTGATGGTTGAGGAAAGTCCCTCATATTACATGGTTTGGTAAAAACAAAAGGAGATCTAAAGGACATCTGACAGGAAATTAAAGGTGTATGGGGGTCTTTAGTCCAGTAGAACATATGAAAATCTGTCTCGTATCAATGTGATCATAAATTCTAAAACAGATTGGAGATTTTGCTATTGATAATCGGCCAGCAGTTTAAAACCTAAAGTTCACATAAACACTAGAGCTACAATGTAATGTCTTGAGGGATTGTATAATCTATAGAAGTTTTCTTTTAGTTCTTTTGTAGATGTTTTTTTATTGATTGGCAGAAAACCACATCCTGGCTTAGGTAGATACAACCAGTGGTGGGCAACGAGTTTGATATGGAGGGCACAAGTGCGCCCTCGGTCACTAAGGGCCCAGCACAGAACCGCAATTCCAGACCATCCCCATCGACATAAGCGGCAGGCGGTGGGTAGATCCTGACAACCCCCCCCCCCCCCCCCCCCCCCCCCGCCTGGGTGAAGAGCTCATATGTAGATCTGGTTTCCCCACCGTCAAACATTGACAATTTTACTGTGTAGGAGCGCCTGAAGTTTGGCTTAGAAAGCCGGGGTCACATGTGACCACCTACAAGGTGAGTTGCAATGCCCTATGCATTACAGTTAGGTTTGGCGCTGCAGGTGGTGGAGGATCAAGGGGGGGACGCTGAACAACGCCCCAAAGGGCCGCATGCGGCCCCCGGGCCTCATGTGGGCACCTAGAGCTACAACTCACTGGACTGTATGTGGAGGAGAAAATGTGGCAACCCTTAAGTGCTTTTAATTACATCTGAAATCAATTGCATCCAGCCTTTCTTCGCGCTGAGCTCTATCGAATAGGGAACAAAACAGTTGGTAAATCTCTGTTCGATCCGCCAGACTTTAGATGGGGACTGAGGGTCTCCATCAAACGTATTGAAGAATTAATTGGGCAAATGTGATGCATAACGATTCTCCATTCAACACGAGTGGTGGACCATCAAACCACTGCAATCGAGGTTCATTGATTGTACGGATATAGACATGTGTATATGGCCACCAGATCAGCGTTTTTAGATTCGCTCGGGGAGAGCCCCTCGCAGTGCGGAACACATTACACCTTTATGCCCAGCAGGATGCTGGTTTAGACCATCGCCCATGCAAAGGCGTTAACCACGTTGCACATCATTGGATGGGCTCAGGGGGGCAGGTAAAAGTGTTGTGATCAAAGAACGCTGTGGAGACATAGCCTATGCCTCCAATAAACACCCGAGGGGAGACAGACCAGCTCCGATATGCACCGGAATCATCCCGTTTGCACCCTGGTGCATTAGGGGCCCCTTCAGTCGGCCGGCACACTTTGTGTGACGCCGGTCTTCATTGAGCGAATGCCATCGGCTTGCATTGCCAGAGATTACGGGGACCATGTCCGTTCTCTGACGGCGATATGCGGGGCGACAGGGATATGTGCACAATATGTGGGCAATTAGCGAAAGTGGCCATTTTTTTCGAGGACGACGGACCGCGAGCGTGCACGCCCATCGGTCAGGTGATCAATCGGCTGCGTATTATCGCATGTGTTTGGAAGGCATTTGGCTATGTTCCACTTAGGCAACAGCTGCGGGGCGGACGCGATTCTAATCGCAGGTGGAAAAATCGCCTTAGACAGTACATTTGTCTTATGTAAAGGGGGTGGTGTTCAGATGTTAGATGGTACACACACAGGTCGATTTTTTTTGCTTTGTTAGAATGATTGTTTGTCTGTGCGTTCTCGATAATCGGGGTGGCTTAAGGAAAAGGTCGAGTGAAAAGGGAACCAAACTGTACTAAGTCCTGTTCATCACCATCACTTGGATGGGCTCAGGTGCCAGCATCCAAAAGTAGGAATAGCTCAAGTGCGGCCAAGTGGTGATGTCCCAAAGAACATCGAGGCAGCAATTGACCCTGTGAACGTCGAGCCTGTATCGACAATGTTGTATAATAGATACACGTAATAATAACCTTAGATTTGCAACCACTTCTGTGTTTTAAGCCCCACATACAACACATACAATACAAATGCAATTTCTGTACAATTCAACTTTTCTTCTACCCAAAACAATGTAATAGGAGGAGCTTTCTACACCTTCCAATCACTGTGTATCTATCAGGGAGGACCCGGCACTACATAGCAGTGATATATACTTCAATCACTATGTATTCTATCAGGGAGGGGAACCCGGATAACATAGCAGTGATATATACTTCTAATCACTCTGTATCTATCAGGGAGGACCCGGCACTACATAGCAGTGAATTATACCTCTAATCACCTCTGTATTCTATCAGTGAGGGACCCGGCACTAAATACAGTGATATATACCTTCCAATCACTTGTTTCTATCAGGGAGGTTCAACTATACTACATTGTGGTAGGCCTGATGGGAAATTGTAGGAGGAGAATCTAAAAGGTGTGTGTATGGGGGCTTTAGGTTTTGTCTAAACGACTCTTACTTTCACTTGTGCCTGTCCTGTGGTTTGTAAGAAGATTACAAATCGTAGATGTTTCATTTTGTATCATCGTGTCCTTCTATTGGTCGGAGGAACTCAATCATGAACAACGTTGATCTGTTGTGGACATCTCGAAGGTGAAGTGGTCACCAGCTGGGATCTGATGCCTCTGTAGGCCAATATTAATTGTGTGGTTCTCAAATGTTTTTGACCCTTAAACAGGAAGGTGTGTACAAAATCCCCCAAACTAAATTAAATTCATGCCTGCCATACCACACCCCGACGGGTGCAGACAAGCAAGATCAGATGAGCTCCGGCATGCAAACTGATGACGTCCATCACGTTGCACCCGGTGCATTATGGGCCTCTTCAGTCGGCCGGCACCCTTTGTGTTGCCGGGCCATTAGGGCTTCATGAAGAAGCCAGGTCTTCATTGAAGGACGGCATCGGCTCCATCGGCCAGAGATTATCGGCGACATGTCCGTTCTCTGGCGCCGAGCTGCCCGGTCGCCCCATGGTGGGCACATGCCGTAAGCCCGGGCCGATTTTTCCGCTGACCGAGTGCGAGTGCGCACGCCCGTCGAGTCAGGTGAAAAATCGGCCGCGGTATCGGCATGTGTAATGCAGGCATCATGATGGTGAGATCCACCCTCTATGAGTGAATCCAAAAATTAAAAGGGGGGCCGGGGGACCGCTATGCTGAGGAGGGAAAGCGGTCAGAACTATCGGATGGGGGGGCCTATTTATTGTTTGTTCAGAGTTAGTGGCCTGTGGGTCAGACCAACTTTGGGGTCAAAGATTCCATTTCACGGGAGTCGCCAGTTCTCTGGAAGCATCAGAGATCCAAAAGTGGGGTGCAAAAGTTAGGAGGTGAGTAATGGGTGGTTGTTGCCTCTTCCCTCATAACTTCCCACCACGCACATTCATTTGGGGGTGGGAGAATAAAAAGAGTGTGACTTACGTATTTGGAAGTGATGCACTTCCGCGTTCCAAATACAGGAGTGAATTAGGACATCATTCCTGGTTTTGCGGGCGATCTAAAACGGTTGATGAAACATGGTATAGAGGGAAATATTGTACAGTGGGACACGTTTAAATAAGCCAAACGTGAGTTACAACTAAAATTTTTAGTTTGACTTACAACCAAAGATTTGGCTTACAACCAGAATTTGGGACCGAGCCAAAAACAGGCTTCTGTTGTGTGGTGGAAGTCATGGGACCTGAAATAATTCCGCACGTCATAATGGACCATCTCACAATCTACAAAAGTGTACAAGGCCAGATTCCTGATGTTCTGTGAGGGGGACTCTCCTTCCCAACAATAAACAACCTTCCATATTATCCTCTATTCTGAAGACTGTCAGCCCTCCGTTATCCCGGGGAACATGCTGGCGCCATCGGGGTCCCAGTATGGCTAGTGGGTCCCGGGCGTCGCAGGTTCTCCCCCAGGTATGCCTAACCTGTTAGCGGCTGTTGGGGAGACCCTGCATGGGTACCCAGTCTCCATAGGGGCTCTGCACGCTCCCTGCGTGCAGAGAAATGGCCGGGGCCGACGGTGATGAGGCGCTTCTGCGCATGCAGCGGTCCGGCGATGTTAGGAGGGCGCCGCGGCACGAGAAGTGCACGCATTTAAAGGACATTACCCTCCATTCTGCAGGCGCTTTCCCTGCAGAGGGGAGGGATGATAAACAGTAGGTTCCATAAAAGCTGCACAGCACAGCACCAAGTAGGTGCTGTTGAATTGCAGTTGCAAGTAATCGTGAGTTAGATGTGTTTACCCTTTCCATCTGATAGACCATTCCCGTGCACCGACCTTTGGATTGTTTACTCGTTTACCCGACCTCCGGAAACCCTGACTCTAGCTCGTTACAAGAATTACTCTATTGATGCGCCTCCCGACCATTTGCGTGAGTGACCATTCCAGACATCTCCAACCCTTTTGACTTTGGCTACGTTTGTTGACAAATTCATATCTAGTTTGAGACCTCTGCATTGGGACAGTTTATTCCTTAAGCCCTCTGACCCAGGGGGTGACCGACCATTTTGGGAGACATGTTCCTGCTGCAGCAGAACACCAACAGGTTGCCCCCTCCTGGACAGCGGCCCGCCCTCTCCCAAAATAGGGGGCTTGGGTACAAGACCAGGCTCCACGGATTAGACTCCTCCCTCTGCTGTCGGTCATCAGAATCCTCCGAACTCCCTGGATCAGGGCTAACAAAATTCAACAGCCAAAATGACGTCCCTGGAGGCGATCCCCGGATCGACATGATGTTGCAAGAACTAGATGAATTGAGAATCTCCATGGACGGGCTTTCAACAGACAACACAAGCACTAGTCGAACAATATCAAGCGTCAGCCAGAACTCCCCGTCTGTGGCCTATTACAAGAGAACCAAAGGATACCGCTACCAGAAAGTCTCCGGTGTAACTAATACCTTAGGTTGAATTCTAAGCATTGATGTGAAATGCATTTTCATTACTTCGCTACCTACCACTTACGACGTACGCGTGTAGGGGCAACCATTTACCCTTCTACAGGGGGAGGCACAGACGTGGGCTTTCCGATCATGGAGCTGATGATTCCATGTCTGGCCTCTCTCCCTATGTTTCAAAAAGTTGGGAGAACTATATGCAGATCCGTGTAAGGTGGATACCGCAGACGAGGCTCTTCCATTCAATTAACAAGGAAAAAGGAGACGGTTAGAGGAATATTCCGAGAGTTCCGCCGCGCCACTCAGCAGATAACCTCATGACATGAGCCTGCCCTTAAGGCTGTTTTCAAAAGGCGTCTAGGAGGAGGCCTCAAAAGTGAGTTGGGACGCGAGTTGGAGTAATGAATCTTCTATCCGAACTTATGTCACTTTGGTTACCCAGATTGATAGACGCTTGAGGGAGCGAAGGGCGGGGGACCTGTCAAATCCCCCTTTTAGACCCCTTCCCAGGACTCCAGGAGGTCCCAAAGGTACCCAGCACGGTACATACCCACGCTTTAGCTCCCACGTTCACCAAGTCCTTGGCTTTGGAAGGCAACACCAGAGCCGAGCAAAGTGAGTGGCCAGAGGAACCCAGTCTTACAGCTAAGGAAAGGATGAGACGATTTGCAGAAAACCTCTGCATTTACTGCCGGCCAATATGCGACATTTCCTGAGATCCTTCCTCTGAACAATCAGGAACATTACCTCTTATCTCACAGATAGCTACGCCCATATCTTCTCCCCAGGATACTCATTTATTATCCTTTTGATATTAAAGGTCCATGGAAACAACCATAAATCCCGGCCATTATAGCTCTGGAGCATGTAATTGTCTAATGGAAACATCTCTGCCAACCCCCTAAACCTCCCGGTCAAACCTCTGAGTACCCCTCTGACCATCTAACTTGGCTGAAGGGTCACCTTTGAACTCGGACCTGTCCTCATGGAGACCTTGCCGATACCTACTACTTGCCAGAATGGTCAATCAGAACACCTAAAGTGTGCCCTGATACACTCCCCCTGTTCCCCCTTCATCCTGGGCTCCACTGGTTACGGCTACATAATCCCCAAATCAATGGGTTTCTGGTGTGTTTTAGTGTTTCCTCTTCATACTGTCGTTCATATGAGCTTCAGCACCCTTACCTCGTTGACGTCCCTATCCCGGAGGAGGATTTGAAAAGATGTCCCTATGCATACAGGATTTCCTCGAACGTCTTGATCCTAAGGCCGTGGAACATTACCTCACCATCGCCCCTATGATTGCGCCATCGTCTCCTCCAGGGTGCGAAAATTCGTGATGGTAGACCTAACCTTATAAGGTCCGGAACAAACCACCCTCTCAACGAATATCTAGAAAACATGTACGTAAAGGATTCATCAAGACAGTTCACCTCCCCTGCAGGAGAGGTTTGTCTTGTGAGTCATTAAAGAAAAACCATTCGGACCATTGTGGATTACCGAGGCTCAACTTGATAATATCAACGAACAGGTATGCCGTACCCCTGATGCCAGACTTGATTGCAAAACTGACCAACGCCCAGATCTTCACCAAAAACTAGATCTACGCGGAGGGCTATAATCTCATACGGCAGACGGCCCGGAGGACGAGTGGAAGGGGACAGCCTTTCGTACCAACCGGGGCATTACGAGTAGTACCTTGTCATGCCCTTGGACTTTGTAATGCTCATGCCGTTTTCCAGGCGGTTTAATTAATGATGTCTTCGTGATGTCCTAGGAACTGTTTTGGATTCGTCTATCTTGATGACATCTTGATTTATCCCGGATCTTACTTCACACGGGAAGGCGGAAAAATGTCAGATAGTATTATCGACCGGACTCCGGACCCATTCATTATTCGCTAAACCTCCAAAATTGCGATGGGAGAAAAACCCCACAAAATTCCGGGTTTAATCCTAAGTCGGAAGGAGTCTCTATGGGCCCACAAAAAGTTACGCCGCAGGATGGCCCTTGCCCTCATCACGAAAAGCTAGGTGCAAAGATTTTAGCTTCGCGAACTTTACAGGCGATTCGTGGTTTTCTCGAAGAGCGAATCGTTCTTCCTCTCACCTCACTAATAGTACAAAATCAAGTTCAAGTGGTCCCATGAAGCCACAAACCTCGTTTCAATCTAAAAGACATTGTTCACTTCAGCTCCCATCCGAAACAATCCAGATCCCTTGGCTTTTGTTTGGAACGGTGGAGAATCTGAGGAAGCAATGGGGTATACTCTCTCAAAGAGGGGCCCCAAGAAATCCTGTGTTTACACCCAGTATCTTTTATTCTAGAAACTTACGGAGGGACTGAACGACATTACGCGTCGAGTAGGGACGTTATTGGCGATGAACGTGAAAGCTGCAATGGAGGACTGGTGGAACCTCTGGAGGAGACGCATCCGTTTACCGTGTTCCAAGGATCATAAAATCGGAGTATATAAGAAAAGCAAAAAGACTGAATTCCAGACAGACAAGTCCAGGGGACCTTATTTTTTTAAGTTTCAGTTTAATGGTCACATAACAGGCAGGGTCAAAGAACGGGAAGGCAGACGCCTTGTTTCTCCGTATCCACCCGGGACTCCAGAGAAGACTCAGTGGACCCCATCCTGCTAAAAACCATTTCTTCTTTCTCCGGATTTGTCCCATATTTGCAAGTTCCTGAGACTCTCCTCTTCCGGAAGACACGTCGTCTAAGGACCTTACTGTGGAAAGGAGACTGTCTCTACATACCGTCCTGAAACAACCGCCAGACCATCCGAAAATACCTGTCACGAGTCCAAGTTGAGGGTCATTGGCTATGAGAGAACAAAGGATCTAATTATAAGGACTTTCGGGTGGCCCCCCCCAACTGAGTCAAGACTGAAAGTCAGATATCTCAGTCCTGTTCGTTTGCTGTCGGGCCAAGTCCCCCGAGCTCTCCAGTTATGGTCTCCTGCAACCTATCCTGTGCCCATGCCTATGGCAAGCGGTGGAACTGGACTCATTACTGACTGACCCCCTTGACGTCACACGGTTAATCTGGTGGTTGTTGACGCCTCTAAAAAAAACAAAGGGCCCATTTCTCCCATTTAGTCTTCTCCCCTCGGCCTCGGAAAAAGCAGAGGTTTTCGTTCGTGAGGTGCGTGACGATTGCAATGAGTTCCCTCATCGGTAATGTCTGATGGGGGAACTCAGTTACACGTCTAGGTTCTGGCGAGGAATCTTGTAGACTCCTAGGAATGGAGACCCACTTCAGTTCCTGGGTACACCCGCAGAAGAACGGCAGGTGAACGGTGTACATCTTGAGTCGCGACGGATTGGTCCTCGCTACTTCCGTTGGCGGAGTTTGCTTCAACAACTCGGCGAAATCGTCAACCAAGGTTAGTCCGTTTTACGCAAATTATGGTTTTCATCCGGGCGTGGCGCCGTCCATGCCATATTCCTCTCAGGTTCCAGCGGCTCTGGATAGGGGCCTAGAGTGGTGACTGCCCAACCTGAGGGCCGCCGTAGGTTGTTGGAGGTTCCCAGGGGAGGCGATGAAGGCCAGGGGGACCGTTGCCGCAGACCTTTCACCATGTTGTGGGGGAGAGGGGGTGTGGTTTGTATACCTCAACTTTGAAGTTGAGATGTCCGTTCTAGGAAATAGGCCCCCCGGTTTTTTGGTCTGTTCCTGTGGAGGCCGGCTGGTGGGTTCCCCGACGCCGTACCGCTTGGAGTCTCAGGAATCTGGAGAGGCACCCTGTTTTTCATGTTTCCATGGTCAAACCGCGTGGCCCGTGGTTGCCGTCCCTGCAGTGCCCTGGTCCTCCGCCAACACCGGAGTAGGTTCGGTGCGAGGGTTGCGCTTGAGAGTAGGTGGTGAGGGACGTGTTGGATCCCGTTGGTTCCGCGGGGTCTGCTCCAGAATTGGTGTTGTGGGAGGGGTATCCTTTGAGGTTGCTTCGTGGGAGCAGGCCATTGCGGTGGCGCGGGATCCGGACTGGTTTCCGCGTTCATTCGCGGCACCCTTGAGCCGGGCTGCGGGCGGTCGGAGACCGCCATTGAGGGGGGGGGGCCTTGTCAGCCATACGTATCCCATGGGAGAACATGCGGCCGCCATCGGGGTCCCAGTATGGGCTAGGGGGGTCCCCGGGCGTGCAGTGTCTACCCCAGGTACTGACTAACCTGTTAGGATGTGGGAGACCCCTGCCATGGGGTACCCCAGGTCTCCAATAGGGGCTCTGCACGCTCCATGAGTGACAGGAGCAATGGCGGCCGCTGTGACGGCGCTTCTGCGAATGCGAGACGGTCACGGCGCTGTTAGGCGGCGCGCTGCGCCACGAGAAGTGCACGCATTTAAAGGCCCACATACCCCCTCCCCTTCTGACAGGACCTTCCTGCAGAGGGGAGTGGATGATCAATCAGTGTGTTCCATATAATAAAGTGCAGAACAGCACCAAGTAGGTGCTGTTGATTGCAGTTGCAACAAGAGTAATCGTGAGTTAGATGTGTTTACCCTTTCCCAATTCTGATAGACCTCCCGTTGCACCGACCCTTTGGATGGTTTAATCCGTTTACCCGACCTCCGGACCGCACTCTAGCTCGTTACAAGATTTACTCTATTGATTGCCGCCTGCCCCGCCCATTTGCGTGAAATTAGACATCAGCCCTCTTCCAACCCTTTGACTTTGGATACGTTTGTTGAAATTCTATATCTAGTTTTGAGACCTCTGCATTGGGACAGTTTATCCTTAAACGCTCTGACACAGGGTAGTGACCGACCATTTTGGGAGGAGACCTGTCCTGCCTGCAGCAGAAAACCACCGGTTGCCCCATCTGGGACATCGGGCCCATTCCCAATAGGGGGGCTCCTGGGTAGAATTTGAAGACCAGGCTCCACGGATTAGACTCCTCCCTCTGTGGTCGGTTCATCAGACTCCATCCCGAACTCCCTGGGATCAGGCTAACAAAGACACACATGGCACTGGGTATGGGGATTAAAAACTTTTTTGGTGAGACCAGGACACCAGGAAATGTTTTTTTTTCTTCACTAAGTGAAAACTCGTGACATCCAGTGCAAAAAAAGTGAAAGTGCACACAGTGAACACACCACTCCAAACTGCACAGGTGTACCGTGATGTCCCGGCCTGGAAGGGGCTAAGGACCGGTCCCCTTAAGGGTGGGCGGACAGCTGAGAGCCATCCATCCCTCGGATGTCCTGTTCCCCAGATGACCTCGACCGGAGCCATGTCTCCCGAGTACTAGGGACCGGGTGCCCCTTTCCCTAGGTGACCTTAGCTGAAGCCAGATCTCCCAAGTACCAGGGGCCAAGTGGGCGCCCTCTGAAGAGCGTCCCGAACTTGGAGAGACTGCCAGGCCAGGGCCGTAAGCAGTCACTCCCCACCACTTTCCAGGGCAATCACATATTATACAATGCTATATTATTATGAGAAGGTGAGGTAAGGGGGGCTTTGGGGGTTCGGAACACATTATGGGAATCTTCATTACATCTTATTTGGAAAATAACCTTGACTCACAACCACCTTGACTCACAACCACCTTGACTCACAGCCACCTTGGCTCACAACCACCTTGGCTCACAGGCACCTTGGCTCACAGGCCCCTTGGCTCACAGCCACCTTGACTCACAGCCACCTTGGCTCACAACCACCTTGGCTCACAGGCACCTTGGCTCACAGGCACCTTGGCTCACAGCCACCTTGACTCACAGCCACCTTGACTCACAGCCACCTAGACTCACAGCCACCTTGACTCACAGGCACCTTGGCTCACAGGCACAAGGTGGACTCACAACCACCTTGACTCACAACCACCTAGACTCACAACCACCTAGACTCACAACCACCTAGACTCACAACCACCTAGACTCACAGCCACCTAGACTCACAGCCACCTTGACTCACAACCACCTTGACTCACAACCACCTTGACTCACAACCAACTTGACTCACAACCAACCGCTGGGAATCAATTCAATGTTAGTCAAGGGTCCACTGTATATGTAAATACAAACAATGTAAACCAATGTGAGATTATAATATATGCACCTCTTTAGTAATACATTGGTAGCTTTGTGATTGGCTATTTATATCCTAATTATCATTGGCTCCACCTATTTCAGAGCACCATGTCTCAGAAAGGCACCGTGGTCCTGGCATACAGCGGGGGTCTGGACACATCCTGTATTCTGGTCTGGCTGAAGGAACAAGGATATGATATCATCGCTTATCTGGTAAGATTATGGGGGGTAGGCTAATAGTAATGGCGGTGCTCTTGTTTGATTTTATAGTCAGGAGTGCACATAACTTTTTTAGTGAGCTCCTCAGATGAGTACCAGGAGATGGTATTTGGTCTTCCTCACTATCTCCCTCTCTGTCCTCTGCGTCAGCCTTCGCATGGTAGATTCTGCTGCAGATGGAGCTACCTGATCCTGATTGATGCTTAGTAACTATCCCCTGAGACTACTTGCAGTCCAAATGTCAACTTTTCATAGTCATATTCCAGATGTCACACAGTGCTCTTCTCTTGTGAACTTTTACTCCCTTGAACATTTGTCCCAAACATGTTCTCCCATCAGAAACCTTTCTACTGATCTTCTGGTGGTCATTACCTGTTGAGGTTCCTCTGACAATGGTCTCCAGAGTTGTTTCCTGGGATCACTTCTTCCCACCCGGGACACATAGATTAGCAATATCTGCTGAGAGTTAAGTCTCCCATACACCTTTAAATCACTCCAAACAATTTCCATTAGATCTACCAACAACTATGTAGTGCTGGGTCTTCCCAGAGTACATAGTGATTGGAAGGTTAAGAAAGGTCCTCATATTACATGGTTTTGGTAAAAGAAAAGTTGGGTGTACATAAATTGTATGGTAAGATTGTAAGGTGTATGGGGGGCTTAAGCTTATTACTTATTGGTATTGCAGTAGAGGGATATTCTTTATTTGATGTAGGTCTTCTGATCAGGAATAGTAAGGGCCCCCATACACCTTTAGATCTCTCAGATTTCCTTTAGATCTCCTTTTGTTTTACCAAAACCATGTAATATGAGGGACTTTCTAAACCATCAAGTCTACCTGTGTTCAATCGCAGAGGACCCGGCACTACATAGTTGTTGGTAGATCTAAAGGATATCTGACAGAAAGATCTAAAGGTGTATGGGCAGCTTAACTTTCCAACTCTCTGGATCATGACGTGACCATGATTCTGATGAAAGGTAACTTCTGGTGCCTTCGGTTATAAAACCTGGTCCTTGTTTTCCATTGGTGACAGCAAGGTCATGCCAAGAGGTAGACAATAGAGGATGCCTCATTGGGCACCAAAGACATTAGATGGACATGTTGCTCAATGGACATGGGTGGGATTTTTGGCCTTCTTTGGGTTGGGTGCTAATGGACCTCGTACAGACATATACAGTCGAGACCATAATTATTTACACCCTGGCATAGTGTAACTTAACATTACTTTTATTCAACCAGCAAGTTATTGTTTCATGGTAAATAACAGGCGTCTCCCAAAAGATAAGACGATGTACAACAGGCATTATTGTGGGAAAAAAACATTTCTCAGCTTTTATTTACATTTGAGCAAAAAAGTGTCATGTCCAAAATTATTCACACCCTTCACAAAGTGACACAGTCTTTGGGAAAACCCAAAGTTCTATACCATTCCAAATAGTCCAAGCTGTTCTAAACCATCCTAATTGCCCTAAATAATTGGGAACACCTGTTTTATTCAGCTCAACAGGTGAAAAACAGCAGCTCTCTGCAGTTGGTTTATAGACAGTCATGGCTAAGACAAAAGGAGCTCAGTGAGGACCTGCGGCTGCACATTGTAGCTGCTAACAAGTCAGGAAAGGGCTACAAGGCCATATCTAAATTTTGTCATGTTGCAGTGGCTACAGTGCAAAGTATTATTAAAAAATACAAAAGGACATGGTCAAAAATGACACCTGTGCTGGCCAGGAGGATAGCGAGAGAGGTGAAAAAGATCACCACCAAGGCCACCCTGATCAATCTGGGCTCTGCTGGTGGCAATGTCTCAAGGCAGACAATCCAATGCACACCGCACACTGCTGGGTTCTGGGGATGCAGACCAAGGAGGACGCCACTTCTCCAGATAAGACACACAAAAGCTCGCTTGGCCTTTGCAAATGCTCATCTGGACAAAGAAGACTTCTGGTCGTCTGTGTTATGGTCAGATGAAACAAAACTGTAGTTGTTTGATTACAATGATGTTTCCTTCATTTGACGTAAAAAGGAGAAGCCTTCAACCCAAAGAACACCATCCCCACTGTGACACATGGTGGTAGGAACCAAATGCTTTGGGGGGGGGGGGGGGGGGGGGGGGTTTCAGCCAATGGACCAGGGAACATAATCACAGTAAACGGCACCATGACAAAAGAGCAATACACGAGGATTCTCAGCAACAACATCAGGCGACCTGCAGAGAAACTTAGCCACCAGTGGACATCTCAACATGACAATGACCCAAAACACACAGCAAAAGTGGTGAAGAAATGGTCAGCAGACAACAACATTAACGTCCTGACTTGAATCCTATTGAGAATCTGTGGAGGGAGCGAAAGATCAGGGTGATGGTGAGGAGACCCTCCAACCTGCAAGATTTGGAGCTCATTGCTAAAGATGAATGGGGAGAAATCCATGTGATCGCTGGAATAGCCAATAAAGGCTTTTCTATTGATTATTGAGAAGGGTATGAATACTTTTGGACATGACACTTTGTACATCGTCATATTATCTTTTGGGAGACACCTATGCCATTTCAAAATAACTTGCTGGTTGAATAATTATTGGCTTGACTGTATAATGACCCACATATAGATGGGGGGCTAAAGGGGTGGCCTCCAGATCCATGCTACCAGAGGGTCAGAGTCTTGGCAGTATCCAGACATTTCCATCTGATACGACTATCTTACTAATAGGAATATCATCCTCTTATCTCCAGCTCTGTACGTTATGCAGGTCAGTGTGTCACAGAGTCGCCCAGAAAAATGCAACTCAGCAGAACGTCTGATAAAATCTAACCTCTGTGCACACTTCCAGCCTCCACGTCATGCCAGGAGGAACATTGGATGTTCAATGCAACCTTCAGGATAGATACAGTATAAGGGATACAGCAACATTGCTGAGTTGTTGAAGGTGTCATCCTTATCCTTGCTACTCTACCTATGGTGGAGCCACCAGTAACTACTGTGTATAAGCAGGATGAATATTCCTCTGGTATACTTTATGGACAGAAGTATTGCTGGGCCTCCTTTGTGACATTCATAGGGATTTATATGGAGACAATATTGTGAAAGGCCACCATTATGGAGTGTGCATATGGGAACGTTCAACCATTCCCCCAGAAGAACACTTGAGAGGCCCAAGACTGGTGTTGAATGATAGGGCCTGACTCACAATCTGTATTATCTTTTCATCACAAAGGTGATTGAATGTTCTGAGGTCAGGACTGTGTATGGACCACTTAAATTCTTTCATACCAAACACAGCCAACCATAACATAATGGATCCTCCTTTGGGGGGGGGGGGGCATAGTCATGCAGGAACAGAAGAGGGTCTGCACCACGGTCTGATCATGCTGACACATTGACCAGAACTAAGGAGTATAACCCAACCCCTGAAAACATACCATAATCCATTCTCCACCATGCTTCACAGTTGGCACAAGACAGCAAGGCAGGTAATGTTCTTCCTCCAAAACTCTTCTACCACACT
Source organism: Ptychadena robeensis (assembly GCA_036250615.1). NCBI lineage: Eukaryota > Metazoa > Chordata > Amphibia > Anura > Ptychadenidae > Ptychadena > Ptychadena robeensis. The sequence goes on from CM070040.1 coordinate 74,121,930, forward strand.
TCACCAACAACTTTCACTTTAGCCAATCAGAGCTGTTCTGATTAGTCAGCTGATCAAATTGATTGTGTGCTACTTCATGAGTTCTTTCAGTAGCCCAGAAATCAAGGCGCACCATTTTAGGTGCCTGATTCCCGGTCAATCCTTTGGATGGGGACCCTGGTCCAAGCTTTCACCTCTGATGGTGCACCTACGAGACCAGGAATGTAGGCCTGTCTCTGCCCTTGTCTTACAACTCAAACAATCAGGAAAAAAGTTGACCCGTATGTGTAGTAAGATTCCATCAACAATGATGACCATCAAATCTTACTTCACGTGTGGAACCAACTTCTTCATGAGCCTTGGTGGCTCCCGAGGACTGGAGAAGGGTCAGCGCCAGGAAAGGGGGGGGGCACGGGTGAGCAATCGAGGGGGCACTCCTCCTTCCCACCCTTTATCATAGGTAGGTGAGGGGCATGACACCGGCATGACTGGGTGGGCCTGGCCCCCCATGGCCAGCCCATAGCGCCAACCCTGGACTGGCGCTAGACAACCGCGGTTTACACTGTATGGTTCCCGAGCTGACCTTCAGAATGAATGGCGTTGCATATAAGCTGTTCATGTTATCACACAGAGAGCTTAGGCTTGCATTGGGTGACCCCCCACTGCATCACAATAGCGTGAGAGACCTGCCACTCATTTTACTCCCTTGGTGATAATGTCCTATCCCAACATCCTCCTTCCATTTAGATGGGCTTAATGTATACTGGTGGAGGTCTGGCTCAGGAAGTGGCACCTCCATATATTAGAGATATCAGTGGCAGTGCTGCATTGGGTCACCCAGACACTTTCCATGACACTTCCTTCTCTCTTGGTCATGTCTTCTCTACCTGTTACTGCAGCACCTCCCCTGGATCCCTGTTACACTTATCCGGGCATCCTTGGAATCCCTTTAGCAGTGTTTTTTTATGCTCATGGGGGAAGATAACTGTTTGCAGAGTAAGTTTTACACTTCAGTCTAATAGTACTTGATTGCCCTCTGCCCCTGACATATATAAATTTATAGTAATAGGTCTGGGTAGGGATTATATATGATAAATGTGTTTCCGTGAAGGAGTTGTACTGTACATAGTCCACAGTTCTATTGATTCACTCTCACATTCCTCTCCATGGAAGGCAGACTGGTTTCCGCTCCTCGTTTCCTGTAGCCTGCGGGCTGGGAAGGGCGGGCGAGGAGTGTAATGGTCGGAGATGTTGCTTCTTGTTCTCAGCCGGCCTTGTCTCGGGGATCCTGCCAGTACCGGCTAATGCCTGCCATACACATGCCGATAAGCGGCCGATTTTTTCACCTGACCGATGGGCGTGTGCGCTCACGCCGTCGGTCAGCGGAAAAATCGGCCGCTTATCGGTATGTGCCCACAGATCCCTGTCGCCCCACAGCTCGGCCGGCCAGAGAACGGACATGTCCGATAATCTCTGGCCAATGCAAGCCGATGGCATTAGCTTCAATGAAGACCGGCGTCTTCATTGAAGCTAATGCCGACACAGAAAGGGTGCCTGCCGACTGAAGGGGCCCCACAATGCACCAGGGTGCAAACGTGATGAGCAGGACACGCCACCTTTATTATCGCATCAATGTCCAGTGTGTCAAAATGACATAGAATGCTGGAACCATTTATTTAAAGTCTAAAGGTGGCCATAGATGGTTCGGTTTGCGGCCGATTTCGCCACAGATCGACCACCTTAAATCAGACCATAAATGGATCTGACAAATATGAAGATCGAGCTCATGACTTTGGATGGAGACCAGTGTCCCCATGCAAAGTAAATGCTGTCACACAAAGGCTATGTCCCTGCTTTGGCGATCGTCCACGATCACCCGCGATTTTAATCGCACCCATGCATTTGAACAGGCTTTTCCCCACAGGCGCGATCGAACGTGGTTGCAGGGCAGATCGCAATCTAAGGCTATGTCCCCACTTTAGCGATCTCCTGCTATTCCAATGGGGGGCGATTGGATGCAATCGCCAGCGGCCCGCGATAAAAAAAGTGGTGAGCCGGGGGCTGTGGGGAAGAGCATATTCAAATGCATTGCCCACGACACGATCAATCGGGGTGACATGCCCATAGACATGAATGGACGTGTTACAAAATCATTCTCTATTGGCGCGATCAGGGCCAATGGGGCGCGATCATAATTGCCAGAAAAATCGCTAGATATTGAGGGAGGATTGCAGAGTGTATGGAGGGGGGGGGGGGGGGGGGGGGGGGCTTAACTGTAGTGATATATATTCAGCTGTGCTGGTAGGTGTGCTGTAAGGGTATGTTTTCACGGCGTTATGGGCTCTGTCAACACCCCCTGCGTAAAGTGTATTCCTTGACAGGGATGCCAATCCATATACTGGCCTGTCTCCAGGGTGGTGAGCCGGAGCGCTGGCCGGAAGATAAGCGTACTGCGGTACGCCAACCTCCAGCCATCGGACTGGCTGAACGCCGTGGGTGGGTATATGAATGGGCTCAGTCAACATCCCTGTCAAGGAAAGCGATTATGAAGGGGAGCCTCAACATCGTGGAAACATACCCTAAGTCTGATGGATAGACAGAATATAAGTGGGTATACACAGGTCGATACCCGTTAATTCGATGAACCCTTGAGCGCAGCGTGATGACGTCGCCACGATGCACTCAATTGTCTATTGAATGCTGAATCGATGCGCAGCACTTTGCGCAATCCATTACCATACTTTGATTGCCATTTCTTAGGATGGGGACCCATTCGATCCAAACGGAATTACTAACATATTGGTTCCCTGTGCGATCAAGCTTTCTTCGACCGGGATCGATTGACAGTGACCCCCACCCCACTTAAATGCTTGAGTGTTTGTTTAGACGCCCCCCCATTTATCCTTTATGAGCGCCACTTTGAGTCGGTGATGTCCTCCCCCACAATGCAGAGCTTACATGTTTTTTACCGGACTCCCCCCCGAAAAACTAGGAGGTCCCCCACTGCAGGGTATTAATGTTCACTTAGGGCCCCCATATACCTTTAGATCTCTCTGTCAGATATCCTTTAGATCTACCAACAACTGTGTAGTGCCGGTGTAACGCCGAATTCTGCTCCCTTGCCGAGATCTGCTCCCCCTGTAGCACATAGCGGCCAGCAGGGGGAGCACATCTAATGAAATGAAATGGGCGAGGGGGGAGCTGATAGCGAGCGGGGAGTGATGCCCTGGCAGCAAAACTGTCACCTAGGGTGGCTGCTGTGTCCATGACCCCCGGTGTCCATGGAGTTGTGCTCCCCGGGACCCTTCAACAGCAGTGGCCGCAAAACTTTCACCCACGGCGCGTGCTAACTAGTGATGAGCGACTAGGCAATATTCGAATTC
>CM070040.1:74212206-74224895 GCA_036250615.1 Ptychadena robeensis
GTCATTGGTGATACTGAAGGGGCAGGGTGGTGGCACCATAGACCTACATGTTAATGGAGGCAGTGTCACTTGTCCTGACCCACATCTGCGGTGCCTCGATAGGGAGGATGGATAATCGAGGCAGAGCACTCTGCCGCTATTGCCTGTTCAGTGCCGCGAAACCACCGTAGTGCCAGGAAAATTAAAGTTTGGTTTGTCACTGTTTTCTAGTCGCAGAATATTTATGAGGAAGTGTTTATATTGGTAATAATGTCGTCTGAATTCTTCTTTTGTTTTTTTTAGATAGCGGAGGGATGCCAGACCGGCCCTGCGTCCTCACGGGGACGCCGGAGAGCATAGAGTAAGTTGTCCTACCACTCCTCCGAGCCTCAGCGCCTCGCCCGCACTAGTAGCGGGTACAAGTAATCCTCTCCCTTTTGTGTTCGCTGAGGTTTTAGACAAATTGCCAGGTAGCAAAGTATAATCTCTCTCAAATCCTTATCCACTCGCCCCGTTCCGTCCCTCCCAAAAGCTACAATCACTACTCCACAATTGCTGTGCGTTTTTCGCTCGGTGAGCGAATACAAAAGTCCTTTTAAGTATCACAGCAGGTAGAGGTGATGCCGCGCACGTACCCCACCCCCCACTCTCCAATCCTGCTCTGCATCCCATGCTCTCAGCTCAGAGCTGACATTAGACGGCTATCTCTCACGTACCCGGCGCATGGAAAAGATGGACGGTTTTGCTGCATCCCAGCAAGTCTCAGGACTTTTCAGGGCGTTTCATGAGCCCACTCATTCGTACCAGGCCGCTGTGACCGCTGATCTGGAATAAGTGTTATTGGCAACTGCAAATTACACAGCTAGTGCTAGAGTTGCTCTTTGTTGTGATTCTTTTTCGTATACCCATTGCTCTTTGCGCTTCCTCTGTGCAGTAAAAGTTGTGTACATTGGGTTTCTTTTCTTTGCAGAGGAAAACCCTGTTTTACCCAGTTATATCTGACCCCCATACGCAACACTAAACTGGAATTAGGTGAACTCGGGCAGCACAGTGGTTAAAGCTGAACTCTGACGGCAGCCCTAATCATGTTTTACAGGATGCTTTTATATAGAGCTAGCCATAGGGCTTGTTTCCACTTCTTATAGCGGGGCGGTGATCGCTAGCAATTTTCATAGCAAGCGATCGCCCATAGAGAATGAATGGGGATGCTTTCAAAATGAATTGAGACCTGATTTTTGATCACGTCCATTCATGTCTATGGGTGCGATCAGGCTGAAAAAAATCCACAATGCGGGGAGTGACAATTCTGATCGTGGGTCGCACTCAGTCTGCACCCGATTGCGGCCTTTAGTTGAAGTGGGCACAAGCCTATTCAACTAAATGGAAGCAATCACAAACTATGCCCGCGCCAGGCAAACATGCTAGTGCTGAGCGAGTCTGCATGGCTGCAGGCTCGCCGATCCCTTCTGGTGCCACATCATTGGTGATACTGAAAGGGCAGGGGGTGGCTCCATAGACCTCCATGTTAATGGAGGCGGCGTCACTTGTCCCGACCCACATTAGCAGTGCCTTGATGGGATTGTGTACAGGGACTCATGGCAGGGCACACTGCCGCTATTGCCCGTAGAATGATTCGGGACGCACTCCAAATGAATTGAGAGGCGATTTTGGATCTTCATTCATGTCTACGGGTGCTGAAAAAAAATCACAAACGCAGGGAGTCGCGATTCTGATCATGAGTCACACTGTGTCTGTGCTTGATGGCGGCCTTTAGTTCAAGCGGGCACAAGCCTATGCAGTGTTCTCCCCAGATTTTTTTTTCAGCCGGGCGGCGCGATGACGTCATGATGCGATGACGTCATCGCGCCGCCTGCACCGGTCCGGCGGCCTCTCTGATAGGCTGCCGGCCAGCGGCAGCACACAAGTCCTCTGACAGGCGGCGCCTCCCCATTCTTCAGGAGCGCGCCGCAGCCACTGAAAGACTCCGGCCCGCGGCTCCGGTAGTGTGCCGCGGGCCGGAGTCTTTCAGTGGCTGTGGCGCGCTCCTGAAGAATGGGAGGCGCCGCCTGTCAGGCTGCTCGCCGCGGAGGACTTGTGTGCCGGGCGGGGACCAAAATCTCCCGGGCGGGCTGCCCGGCCAATCTGCTTTGGGGAGAACACTGCTATGCAACTAAATAGAAGAGCTCACCCACGATCAAAATGGCATCCACGCCACTGCTGATTGCTAAAGTGGTGGCAAGTCCATACACGGGTTGATTTTTCACTAAATGTTTGATCGATCGCCTTGCTTGTGATCGGCCACAAATCAAGTGCTACCCACCCGAACGACCGACCAAATCAATCTGATCAAACCTTGGTCCGACATGCTGGTATTTTTGGGTCCATTCAATCTTTATGGACACGTTTTTTTAAATCCCAGGTGAAAATCCCCTGGTCAATCGTGTGATTAAATTTGGAAGCGCAAGGCAATTAATCTCCTATGTGGGAGCCTAGCCTTACCTGACCGTGCTGGACGTGACATTGCAAATAAAGGTCGTGACACTTTGAGACGTCTCTTCTAGGGTCGTGGATCTAAAATGGTTGAGAACCACTGGTCTAGACAAAATTCCATAGCCTTCCTAGTGTTTTTTTTTTTTTTTTATAAAATGTTTTTATTTAATACTATTGAAATATATAAATATATATTTAATTATATAATAGATATTTAATTATATATAAAAAATTGGGTTTTCTTAGAACTTGGCTGAATGCTTTCCCGTCTTATCCCTCCAGCCAGGCGAAGCGTCTCCTAGGTCAAATCGTGGACCGCTGTCGGAATGGGCCTGGTTTTCACAATGATATGGATGGCAACAGCACCGTCCAAGAGATCCTCATCCCGGCATCCAAAGTTGGCTTGGTTATCGGCAAAGGGGGAGAGACCATCAAACAGCTGCAGGTAAAGGGTCCTGCCCTGTGTTTTTTGTTTTGTTTTTTGTTTTTTTTTGCCAAAATCTCCAGCACAGCATGGGTTAATGTGACTTTATCCTCGGGTCCATTATCAGCAACCCTCCCCATTCCCCTTTTCCTCATCCATACCATTTTGCTAATAGTTCAGCTCTGCAGCAGGTATAAGAGTGTGTAATTATACTCAGTGTGGTACATTTCTTTGTAGCATGTTAATATTCCGAAGAGTGCAGACTGCTGGTAATTAGCACTTAATTTCCAGGACCGCCGTACCTTTTAAAAGTGTTTTTATTCCTTAAATTTCTATTTTAGTTCCTCTTCTGTTTTAGCTTTATATGAGAGAGATGATTTGTCATGTAGAACGCGTAGTATATAGGCTGCTCCGGGCAGGCGAGTGACTAATCCTAATCACCAGTTGCGGTTATGCGATAAGCAATCTGCAAAAAAAGCGTAAGGAGTCACTCTGAAACGCACATTAGACAGGTACTCAAAATGTCAGCGATTTGATTAATTGCAACCGAGATTTGCTATTCCGATGGCTGATGGGCAGGTAAGGCCGCGCGCTCTGTTACTATGGTGAAGCAGATATGGCCATTTACAGTTTACCCACGCCATAACAAATTTGCACTTTGTAGTGTTGGTTTGTGAAACGTTAATTCGTTTTTGGATTCTTTAAATCGTAAATTAGGATCTCAAGCATCAAAGGCTAAGTAAAGATTTATACACCAATAAGGCTTTGAAAACACCTTTACCATGTTGTGATCGCTGCCTAAAGATGGATGGTGGCATCCACAAGGTCCATCGAACATCAGGCTCCAGAATTAGGCATGTCTTATTGTTTAAGAGCATGGCATGTGATTTGGAACCTAAAGTGACTAATCTCAGGGAATGTGCTAAATAGATTAATTGAATTCCTACTATTGGATGTAGAGCACAGAAGTAGGTTCTTCTTAATGCAGCTCACCTCCACCGTTAGCAGAGCATACAGGTCATCCCTTCCGTAGTAGTAGTATCATCTTAATGCAGCTCGCCTCTACCACTAGCAAAGCATCCATGGCATCCTTTAGGCAGTAGTAGGTTCACCTTAATGCAGCTCGCTTCCACCATTAGCAGAGCATCCATGGCATCCCTTCAGTAGTAGTAGGTTCACTGTAATGCAGCTCGCCTCCACCGTTAGCAGATCATACATGTCATACCTTTAGTTGTAGTAGGTTCATACATGGCGTCGCTTCTGTAGTAGTTGTAGTAGATTCACCTTAATGCAAATGATACATGACGTCAGTAGTAGTAGTAGTAGGTTCACCTTAATGCAGCCCACCACCACAGTTGGCACATCATACTACCTTCAGGAGTAGTAGATTCCTCTTAATGCAGATTATACATGAGGTCAGGAGTAGTAGATTCACCCTAATGCACCCCATCACCACAGTTGGCAGAGCATGCATGTCATCCCTTCAGTAGTTGTAGATTCACCTTAATGCAGATTATACATGACGTCACTTCAGTAGTAGTAGGTTCACCCCAATGCAACCCACCACCACCATTATCAGAGCATGCATGTCATCCCCTTTAGTAGTAGGTTCACCTTATGCAGCCCACTACCCCATTTGGCAGAGCATGCATGTCCAACCTTCTGTAGTAGTAGGTTAACCTTAATGCAGATCATACATGACGTCACTCCAGTAGTAGTAGGTTCACCCTAATGCATCCACCACCATTAGCAGAGAATCCATGGCATCCCTTTAGTAGTAGGTTCACCTTATGCAGCCAACCACCACCATTAGCAGAGAATCCATGGCATCCCTTCAGTTGTAGTAGGTTGACCTTATGCAGCGCACCACCCCAGTGGGCAGAGCATGCATATGTCATACCTTCTGTAGTAGTAGGTTCACCTTAGTGCAGGCCATAGCACCAAAGTTGGCAGAGCGCATACATGTCATACCTTCAGCAGAAGAAGATTCACCTTAATGCAGGTCATACATGACGTCACTTCAGTAGTAGATTCACTTGAACGCAGCCCACCACCACCATCGCCATTATCAGAGCATGCATGTCATCCCTTCATTAGTAGTAGGTTCACCTTATGCAGCCCACAACCTCTATTAGCAGAGCATACATGTCCTACCTTCAGTAGTAGTAGGTAGTAGTTCACCTTACTGCAGATGATACATAACGTCAATTCAGTAGTAGAAGGTTCGCCCTTACTCATCCCACCACCATTAGCAAAGCATACATGTCATTCAGTAGTAGTAGATTCACATTAATGAATAATAGTTCAGATAATACATGACGTCCGTAATAGTAGGCTCACCCTTACGCAGCCCACCATCATTAGCAGAGCATACATGGCATCCCTTCAGTATTAATGCAGCCCACCTCCATCATTAGCAGAGCATGCATGTTATCCCTTCAGTAGAAGTAGGTTCACCTTAATGCAGCCCGCCTCCATCATTAGCAGAGCATACATGTTATCCCTTCAGTAGAAGTAGGTTCACCTTAATGCAGCCCACCTCCATCATTAGCAGAGCATACATGTTATCCCTTCAGTAGAAGTAGGTTCACCTTAATGCAGCCCACCTCCATCATTAGCAGAGCATACATGTTATCCCTTCAGTAGAAGTAGGTTCACCTTAATGCAGCCCACCTCCATCATTAGCAGAGCATACATGTTATCCCTTCAGTAGAAGTAGGTTCACCTTAATGCAGCCCACCTCCATCATTAGCAGAGAATGCATGTTATCCCTTCAGTTCGCCAATACTTGGCTGTGGCTGCTGGAGTGGATTAAGATACCTGGTGTTTCTGGGCATGAAGGTGCATGGCTCCTCTTCCTTTTTTCCGCCCATGGGACAAAACTGATACTTAATAATTTGTAGTGATTACACAGGATTAGATTTAAGAGGACATTTAACACCAAGGCCTAGACATTTGATCACATGGTTCCTTCCTAAAAGTTGGGCTGAATGTACCTTTTATTGAGCACAGAGTATGGAACAGGTCTGTGGAAATATAAGTAGCTTTATCAGTTTCTATATGTTCTGTTAACATAGATTGATGTTGGCCGAGTATAGACTTCATGGCGCCCGCGTTCCGTTCTTATTTGTATAAGCTTTATAGTGACTGTGTGGCTAATACCATTGCCTAGGTGACATTTGTGTGTGTCTGATGGTTGTCTGTATGTCATTTCTTAAACATCTCATTTCATGACACTTGCTCTCATGTTGCAGGAGAGAACTGGTGTTAAAATGATCATGATCCAAGACGGCCCTTTACCAACAGGTGCAGACAAACCCCTTCGGATCACAGGAGACCCTTTCAAAGTGCAGGTGTGTGAGCTTTGTGAGCCTGACCGCTGGCCGAGCATTGGTTTAATGAAAGCTAAAGTTTAGGCATGTAACTTCATATATGTGTGAACTGTCTTTCCATCGAAATAAGAGATCTGCAATTCTGTTCAGCCAGTCTCATGGTTCAGACATGGTAGCCATGTCTGCGATCTCGCTTCTTTTGAAGAGCAAGCCCAGATGTGGCCTGCAATAGTCCTTTTATAATATATAACATGGTCACTACCTAACCTATTGGGGTAAGGGAAAAGGGCTACATAGATATGGGTTCTCCCCATTCCGCAGGTCCCTGGGCTCCTGTCTGGGGGTTCTTAGTATCCTCCTTTCATAAATCAGTCCCTAGCAGTCACCCCCTACTGCATCGTTTTTTAACACAGCAAGGTACACACTGTATTCTGCTTAAATTTCCATCCTCCCCCTGTTTACATACACCGTCAACATGGGCTGGGAAACGGATGCCCCTCCATTATAATGGAGGTCTATGCCGCGGCCCCTGTGGTTCTGGAACCCTGCAAATGATGTGGCTGTATAGAGAATTGCTGCAGCTCTTCAGGGGTACGGTCGGTTGTTATGATTCTTGTTCATTCGTAGTTTGTTTTTCAAACAAACTCCGGATGTACTGGCTTGGTCTCAACCACCAGGGAGGATAATGAGCTCTGTATTCTGAAGAAAATGTAATTGCCTCAAACCAACCAAAAGACGCTTAAGCCCCCCATACTGATAACTTTTCCGATCAACTGGTGTTCTCGCAGTTTGAGCAGAAAACCAACAGAAAAATTCTTGAAAAAAGGTCGAACAGGGAATGGACATGTCCGTAAATCCCCGTCACTCGTCATTACTTGGCATGGGGACCATGATATGAAATGGGAATCGATGTGCAAAGTGGTGCACAAAGATTCGCTGTTCTATCGACTGCTTGAGCGCGACAGTGACGCTTGAGCACGCTGCGGACGATCGCGGGCCGATTGGATGCTTTAGTGACATGGAGCTGTGAGGCTAATGTAGTACAGGAGGTGCAACATTTTTGGGTACATGTTTCTTCCCCTGAACCCCCATAGACCTAACATCACCAATCAGCGGAGTTCCGCTTTAAACATTCCATGTTGTACAACACATCACTTTGTCACTTTCATCATTCCCTGTATAAGCCGGTCTCATCACTTGAGCAGCATTGGTCTCCTATTAGGGTAAAGGGCCCCTATTTGGGATATGCAGTGTGTTTGGTTCACTGAATCTCATGGAGGACCGCATTGCTGGCAGGATATCACAAATGGATTATTCACTTGGTAGCATTCAGTTTATTTCGCTGCAGTGCAGTTAATACACCTGCAGACAGAGAAGCCAATTTAAGTTTCCGACTCTCCTTCCCCAGTTTTCCCTCTTAAGGTAGCCATACACAGGTCGATTTCCCACACGATTCCTGGCCGATCGATCACCGGGCGTGTGCACGCCGATCGATCGAGGAATCGAGTGCAGCCCACCTTGACCGAACTATCCCGCCCGATCGACATGGCCCCCAAATCAGATCGGCCCGAGAACCAACCTGTTGGTGTTTTCTGATCGATTTGGCACACATCAAGGGGCGTTGATCGTCGAATTTGTGAATCGATCGACTGGTAACAGAATCGTCCAGGAATCGGTGGCCTAAGGTGGTAGGCACGGACTTGTATGGTCGATCGATCAATGCCTGTGGCTTCACCAGAATCGATCGGAGGGTCGATCGATCGCTCAGGAATCGACACGTGTATGGCTAGCTTTAGACTTTTGTGTGACACCCGTTCCACAGCCGTATCTGTATTTAAGCATCATTTTAAGGCGGCAAACGGGAATTAGGCCATTACAGGTCCGCTGACCAACTCCATTTGTGCTGTCTGCGTTGCGTTCAGCTCCTCTTGCTGTGCCCGCTCTGACACCTAGAAAGTTTTTAATGCTTTTAAAAGCTATTTAGAAGCTAGTCTCCATTTTGTATACATCTGCCTCAAAATAAACCTATAGACCTGGTAATTGCAGGGGATTTAAAGCTGGATCTAGAGTTCAGTACCCTGGAAGGCATTTATTCGGTTTGATATGTAGCTGGGCTTATTGAAAGAATTAAAAAAACAAAAGTGCATTTGTGGCAGTTGGAGCTGTGATGAGGTAAAGGAACCAGGGAATGAAAAACACAACGCATATTATATTTAGGCCAGCCGGACTGCACAGAATGTATTCACTTCCTGGGCGTAAGGCATTTGGTGTGCTTTTTTTTAAAAATCGTGCCATGGGCTCTCCGGGAGGTCCCGAACACATCACCTGTGATGCCAGAGGTACCTTCCAATCACTGTATTCTATCAGGGAGGACCCGGCACTACATAGCCGTGATATATACCTTCCAATCACTATATGTTCTATCAGGGAGGACCCGGCACTACATAGCAGTGATATATACCTTCCAATCACTATGTATTCTATCAGGGAGGACCCAGCACTTCATAGCAGTGATATACACCTTCCAATCACTATATGTTCTATCAGGGAGGACCTGGCACTACATAGGAGTGATATATACCTTCCAATCACTGTGTTCTATAAGGGAGGACCCAACACTACATAGCTGTGCTATATATACCTTCCAAACACAATGTATTCGATCAGGGAGGACCTATAGGACTACATAGTTGTTGGTAGATCTAAAGGAAAATGTATGTACAGCTCTGTCTAGTATGCTGGCACTATATACCCTAATTCTAGGACCATTAGATGGCCCGTTGTATAGGATGCACCCTATGAGCACCTGATGCCTGAATAATCCTTCAGGTTACTATTACTCTGCCGGTCAGAGTGGGAGTTTAAGGCAGGCAGGGAAGTTGTCTGATAGGTCCCTTACCTCCGTGTCCCAACCTGCAAAGCTGCCCAGCTCTTATACAGAAAACAGAGAGGAGTGTGTATGTGAGCATGCAGCGTGAGCCCAGCTAATATACAGAGGCAGATGGAAGTGCTGCTCGTGCGTGGCTCTTTCCTCTGTCTCTGCTATTGCTGTATTTGTCAGTAGAGATGGTCGAATTTTTCGACTTGCTAACTTTGTGAGTGGATTGCAAAGCCTCTAAACATGGTATCATCACCAAAATTGCTGGAGATGTAGAGAAGGGTTGGAGAAACATTTGAAAAGAAAAAGCTTTGCTCTAGCACATGTCGTTTTTGCATAAATTAAGTTCAAAGTTAAAGTCGAAATTCAGATTTTCGAAATTTCTACTTGACTTTGAACTTAATTTGTGAAAAAACTATTTGTGTTAGAGACATACTTCCTTTTTTGTATTATACCCCCAACCCTTCTTTACATCTTTAGAAAGTTTGGTGATGATACCATGCTCAGGGGCTTTGCAATTGAGTCGAAACCGTCGAAATGGTTGAATTTTTGAAAAAAATTTCGACCATCTCTATTTGTCAGTGTGGCTCCAGCTGCCTTCTGACATAAACAGTGCAGTACAGAGGGAAGATCCACTCGTGGACAGCCTTTTGCTTGGTCCGGGTGAAGCGTGAAGGCGCAGGTGGTCGTGTCTACCATATTTTTCACATTTAAGACGAGAGCGAAACTGTATGGAGAAGAATTATAAAAGTTCATAATAATTAATATAAAGAACTAAGGAAGCATAGCTTAATCCTCAAGAATGCTGAAGCACCCCACCACCAGGAACAAGGCAGGGCTGATGGAGAAGCTGGGAGATGGGGAAGCATGTTTTCCAGAGGGCTTTAGGGAGACTACTAGGCTGGTATAGAGTTTTATATCAGGACGTCCATAGTGAATGCTTTGTGTCTCGCAGCATGTTCTCCGCATGTGACATCAAGAGAACGTTTTTCATTGCCGGTCCATATACATGATCATTTCATAGATGGCCCTATGCATCCTGGCTGCCACTGTCTCGCTGCTTCATCATAGCTTCTTGTTTTCCCTTTGTGTATGAAGGCCATGTTATATGTTAAATGGACTATTCACATAAGGGCACTAGAAATTGTCAGAGCATGTTGAAGTAATATAGACCATGATTCTGATGCTCCAACGCTGAGATCTGGTTCTCTTCTGCCAATCTAAAAAGTTTGGGCACCTGCTGTTATTCGCAAAAATACGTGGGAACACCTAAGGACATGCATGTGTTTATCATTCAAGGTGCATGAAAGTTGCCCATTTCAAACGAGCTCTGATGTACCTTGAAGCATAAAAAGTAGGTTTTTACTATAAAGTTGACACCCAATGCCTTAGATTTGGGCCATAATGGACACGGCAGGTGTTCAAACTCACTGCAAAGATCTCAGTATTTCCCACAACTTTAACATGGATCAAACCACCATTAATTACCAGCACGCATATAGGTTTGGGGTGTTGCTGCCCCTGTAGCTTGTATTTCTGGATATAAAGTTATTGATTTGTCACTGAACCGTTTTCATTTTGTGTTTGTAGCAAGCCAGAGAGTTGGTACTAGAGATCATTAGAGAAAAGGACCAGGCTGACTTTAGGGGTTTACGCAATGACTTCAGCAGTCGGATGGGAGGAGGCAGCGTAGAGGTGAGTACACGTACCGCTGTTCTCTTATTTTCACTTTTCATGTTTTAGCTTGTCGCCTTTATTAGTAATCGTCTTTGTTCCACCATAGGCTATGTTTCCATTATACGTTGGGACCCCTCCGCTAAGCGTATTGCCGACCTGCTCAGCGGATGTTCGGCCTTCACTGCGCCAAGCCACTCCGCCGATGCAAGGCTCAACGTACTCGAGTACGTTGAGTCTCTGCATCGTCGGATGTGTAAACAGAGCGTCCACCGGCAGGAAATGTCTGTTACGTCGGGATTACCGCCGAGCAATACGCTTAGCGGAGGAGGTCCCGGCATAAATGGAAACAAGCCCTTAATGTGTCAATACGACACAGATCATAGCGGTCAGTCCCTACCACACCGTTTTTAATGGCGTGGTATGGGCATTCGCAGTTAAGTCTACTGTACTGTTTGAGTTACCTGCCCTCCCCTGTCCACATAGTCACTGATGTTGGCAAGGACGCGCCCCTCCATTATAATTGAGGTCTATGAATATCAGAGATGCACCGATTGGAAATTTTTGGGCAGAGCTTTGTGAGAACTGTAATAAAAACATGACATTCATTTAAATGTATAATAAAATAAATGATTAAACATTACAGGGTGTAAAACTAACAGTTACTTTGAACATTCATATAATGAAAAAACTTTAATAGTATAATCATTAAACTTTCAGGGTCTGTAAGGTACCCCTACTTACACCCCGAGTTTCATCCCCTTAGCTACACTTGCATGTAAAATTTCAACTAGAAGTCCAGCTATCAAATAATGCTCAGCTAGAGAGGTGAGACTTGGGGTGTAAGTAGTAGTTAGGGGTACATTACTGACCCTGAAAGTTTCATGATTGAACATTCATATCACGAAGACCTTTTAACCTTCTGAGCGTTTGGCCCGAATTAACTCGGGTTGAGTTTCATGCATCATGAAACTCAGCCCCAGTTAACTGGAGCCACGCTCGAGGTCTCGCCGTCTTCTGGCGGCGGTCGGGAGCACCGGCATGTATGCCAATGCTTCCGGGTCCGCCCCCGATCGCGTCACCGGTGACGCGAAGGGGGCGGGGGTAGGCGGCACCATAGACCTCCATGTAAATGGAGGGGCGTCGCCTTTCTTCAGCATGAGGGCTTATGTTTACAATCTTCAGCTGGGCAGGCAATCGCCCGTGGCACGGTTATAAGAAAAACTGTGCCACGGTCCAAACGCTCAGAGGGTTAATAGTATAATCATGAAACTTTCAGGGTGAGTATAATGTGCCCCCACTACTACTTACACCCCAAGTCTCACCAAAACCATGTAATAGTAGGGACTTTCTAACCATCAAGTCTACCTGTGTTCAATCACAGAGGACCTAGCTCTACATAGTTGTTGGTAGATCTAAAGGATATCTGACAGAGATCTAGGAATGAAGTACCACCAGGGAGATTACTCAACATCGATCTAGCCTGAAATCATTCTATAGAAACGGGACATTTTGTTGTTGTTCTGTTTTAGAAGTACTAGCTGTCAGAGGTAAAGTGCTAAAAAAATGGAGACTGAACCCCATGCCACTAATAGAGATGGTCACCAAATTTAGATTTTAGGTTATTTGGGAGGCAAGTCCGATACCCCTGAAAATTACGGGAGATTCCAGCTAGCTCATTGTTTTTGCAAAAATATAAACTTGAACTTCATTTATGTGTTAAGCTGGGAATAGATGGTAAGATTTACCGTCTATTCCTTATCAGATTCTCTGCACTAGGAGCGGCGTGATGACATCGGACGGCACTCTTTATGTGCAGCTCATTACTTCGGCTGGGGGCAACTGTCCCCAGCCAAACTAATGGGATCGGGTTAAAATTTACCGTCCTGTCGGATAACTGCGATCCGACGGG
>CM070040.1:74326314-74337627 GCA_036250615.1 Ptychadena robeensis
GCTGTTAATAAGAGGGAGGTGGGCGGCAGTGGGGTTTTATGGGTTCTTCACGAGATGGAGAAAGTCATTACAGGGAATGTTGACACCTATGAGGGAATACCGTCCAAAGTTAAAACACGCGCGCTGTGAATGGCAACAGTGAGGAGAAAGCAAGCCCCCTTCTCCAAAGTACATAATACGCTTCATTGGCAGTGGCATTTGGCAGTAAGTTACCTTGCTTTTATCGGACCGTCTCTAGACTCAAGGACAGGGGTGAGGCAAACCTGGAGGCCCGGAGGGCCCGCATATGGCCCGTTTAGTTTTCTTTACGCGCCATTCGTCACCTTGTTGAAAGATGTGCTACTACAGCTTGTTCTCTGCAATGAGGGACACATAAAATGCTAGTGAGGGTCAAACGTTGCCTTGGGGTGAGTGACGTGAATGAAATTTAAAAAGATTGTCAAGAAAAATCACCACCATAGTAAAGATGCGCGATGCATGGAATTGGCAACAAAGGGGGGGGGGGGGGGGTGTACGGCCATTACGGCTTCTTGGTACGACCCATTATCAAATTACGAAGCCAGTCGACACATACCCACCAGCTCAAAATGTTTGCCCACCTATGATTCGATAAATAGGGTACCATATATACTCGAGTATGGGCTGAGCTTTTGCCCAAAAAGTGTGCTCCACTCGGATTTATACCAAGTCAGGGTCAGACTTAAGAGGCCATACACCTTCAGATCTCTCCTCGGGTTAAGCTAACGAGTGTGAACACCGGGTGGTCTTGATGGTTTAGACAAGTACCGCATATGACATGTATGTGGTTTTATGTTTTTTTTTTTTTAAAACAAAAAGGCAGATCTAAAGGAAAGCTGAACAAAGAAATCAAAGGTGTATTGGGACCTTACCTGTCTGGGCATATGTGGTTCGCAGGTGGGCAGCTCGGTGAATCTCCAATGTGTTTGAAAGATCAGCTGAAAAATTGCGAGCAACGTGAACGGCAGCGCCATCTAGTGGACTTTGGTTCCTTTTAAGAAGGATTTCAATAAAGGAAAACTCCACTTCAAGCATGAAAATAGTGTCCATTTCCACGTCATGTATTGGTCAATTAATAATAACTTTATACAGGAAACTTTATGTTGAACAGTGAAAACCCATCCTTAATAACAATAAACCCGAGTTCTCGTTATTGGGGTTGGGGCCCTCCTGTCCTCCTTACATCTCCAACCTGGTACATAAATATACCCCTGTCCCCCCACACCTCCTGTCCTCCTTACATCTCCAACCTGGTACATAAATGCACCCCTAATGCCACCTCCGCTCCTCCAGTGACTTACTTATAACTACCTACTAATACCCGCTCATAACATCACCACATGAGCGGCTTCAAGACTTCTCTAGGGTCGTTCCTACTCTCTGGAACTCTCTCCCTCGCGACATTAGACTTGCTCCTAATTTTAACACTTTCTGACCCGTAAGAGCACCAGAACCCCCTTGCGGGTCAAATGATCATTTCACAGGGGTCACCGTGCTCACTGAAAGCAGTGGTGATGCCCAAAACCAGGGTGGGAAGTTAGGTGGGATAGTAAGTTAGGAGGCATGGGGAGTTACTCTCCCTCCTAACTTGCCACCCTGTATAACAATTGCACAAGCAGGGGTGGGAAAATATAAGGGAGAGGACATTACACTTACCAAAACATACCGAAAGTGACGTAGAAGTTCCACGTTCCAAATACACTTTGCGATGTCACTTTTGCGGATCTAACGGGTATTGACTCATGTATGGGCACTTTTTGTTAGTGGAGATAAAGCAGAGACAACATGGCTCGATATTGGAGCCGTTCGAGGTTCCCTGAAGCAGCATGATGACGTCAGCGTGATTTGTCTCCAGCAACGACGATGCTTTGCAGTGTTCTCCCCAGAAATTTTTTTCAGCCGGGCGGCGCGATGACGTCATCGCGCCGCCTGCACCGGTCCGGCGGCCTCTCTGATAGGCTGCCGGCCAGCGGCAGCACACAAGTCCTCTGACAGGCGGCGCCTCCCCATTCTTCAGGAGCGCGCCGCAGCCACTGAAAGACTCCGGCCCGCGGCTCCGGTAGTGTGCCGCGGGCCGGAGTCTTTCAGTGGCTGTGGCGCGCTCCTGAAGAATGGGAGGCGCCGCCTGTCAGGCTGCTCGCCGCGGGGGACTTGTGTGCCGGGCGGGGATCAAAATCTCCCGGGCGGGCCGCCCGGCAAATCTGCTCTGGGGAGAACACTGCTTTGCATCCCGCGGTCCCCATGCAAAGCAATGGACATCAACTCTGGTTTACGGTCATGTCCAATATCCCTGTTTTTGAGTGGTATTGATTGATGGTTGTGTTCAAAAACAGGGATGGCTGCATTTGATATAGGCCAGTAAGATGGCTGTGAGCATGCACCGCGCTCGAAGCGGCCATCAATCTGGCCCATATCTACATGTGGGTACCCTGTTTCAGGAAGAGTTATTGAGGGCGATACAGATAGTAGGTCTCCAATTAAAACCCATAGACCCAGAAGGAAAAGAAATTACATAATTTACATTACGTTATGGTGAATGAAGCAGACAAAGGCAGCTAGGACACCAACAATGGGCAGCAACGGCAAAAACTCAAGGGACGCATATACAGTTGGATATAAAAGTGTATTATTGGAGGTATCCAACACCCTCAGAAATCCAGAGCTGACCTATAACTAAAATATAACTTCTGTATGGACAACCCCCACGATGGAACTGCAGAATTATAATAACATTTGTTTGGAAATACCAATCAGTACAGGATAACTTGTATAGGTAACATAGTCTTTGTTTACACACACAATAAAGCAATGCCAAGGAACTACATTACCAAACAGCTTTGGCTTGTTGTTATGCAATAGACGGAGAGGAAGCTGGTAACGTCTGCGGAAAGGATTTCACATACCAATGAAAACATAATGTAATAATCTACCCAACGAATTAAAGTCTGGCCAAAGACTTTCTCCATTCAATCAAGCAGCTCATTGGATCATTGATCCACATGGACCACAAACTGTAATCTAGTGAGATAATGGAGAGAACTTCTATAAGTCATGTTGGAACGTTTTTATCGACTGTACAATCCATGTGAAGGTCTGCCGGACCTCTAGAATGATTGAATATTAAAGTACAAGGTATGTATGTTCATCGCCATTATGAGATCCACCTACTCAAAATATAGCTCACCAATTAGGATCCCCATACACCTTAAAGCTAGCCATACATGGTTCAATTGACATCAAATCGATCATCAATTCGATCGAAGTTTTCGATCATTAAAACGTATGTCAATTGCAATTGAATCGAAGTACACACCACATTGAGTATGCAATCAAAGCCAAACTTTGATTGAATTTAATCGTTTTTAAACGTAATCAAAAAGCGATTGTCACAGAGTGATAAAAAAGGGACCAATGATGGTCACAGAGGGATCAAAAAGGGACCAATGATGGTCACAGAGGGATCAAAAAGGGACCAATGATGGTCACAGAGGGATCAAAAACCCATAGGTCATATCTTTGCATTTTAATCCAGTACATTATAATCGTGGCAACAGGACACTGGGGGACACACATTATATGTATTCACAGAGATCGCCATTTGCATGCTTGTGTGTCAGTGGACACACAAGCCATTACAATGCATGCTTGCATGGTTTAAATGACTGTATTGCATTTCCCTCCTCCCAGAAGTTACACTATGCTCATTGATTGAATCGAATCTCAAGACACAAGACAATGTGGGGACAATCAAAATTTTCCAACTGGTCCGATCAAATTTCGATCGAGCAAAATGACAATTAAAATCTAATTTCAATGATCGTACCATGTGGACATGCTTCAATTTTCAATCGACCGACTAAAAAAATTGATCGAATTACATTGATTGTACAGTCAATTGAACCATGTGTGGCTAGCTTTAGAATTCTCTGTCAGATTTCCATCAGATCTCCTTTTGTTTTACCAAAACCATGTAATATCAGGGACTTTCTAACCATCAAGTCTACCTGTGTTCAATCGCAGAGGACCCGGCACTACATAGTTGTTGGTAGATCTGAAGGATATCTTGTAGAGAGATCTAAAAAGGTATATGGCCAGTTTGAGTATTGAAGTTGCTAAATAGTTGGATCAGCTTTCAGTCATCAAGCATCAACCATAAATTAACCAAAAACAAAACCAAGAAGTGACCACTGTGCCGCAGATTTGGTGGTCACCATAACTGATGACTTTTTTGTAATCAGGTCTCCAGTAATCTGGTCACAAATAACACCAGGGATATGAGAATTTAGGACACCTATGCTTTGTGGCCCTTACAGGCTCTGGGTCCAGCACCTATGTTCAAATAAGAACCCACAATTCCAAAAGTTTGCCCACCCCTGTCCTACCATGTTTCCCCGAAAAATAAGACAGTGTCATATATAAATGTTTGCTCCCAAAGATGTCCTACGTCTTATTTTCGGGGGATGTCTTATTTTTCCATGAAGAAGAATACGGCACTGGGGTATCAGGGTGGGGTATCACTTAAAATGACACAGGGGGGATCAGAGGGGGGAATCAAAATGGCACAGGGGACTCCCCCCTGTCCAGAGTTACAGTACCGTATCTTCGGGGGTGCCTTATTTCCGGGGGGATGCCTTATATTTCAGCGTGAGGTAAAGATGTAAGGGTGTATTATTTTTGGGGAAACAGGGTAGGCGGTACAGGTACTTTTAAAAATTCTCAATGCAATGTAATCTGTTAATATTTCCTGCCCCTCCCCGAGGATCCAGGATGTCTATCCCTGTATTACAATACCTGCATATGGCGAGGGTTACCCCCACCTTCCATGTCATCACTGACAACCCAACCCTAGAGCCGAGGATCCCAACACTGGAGGACAGTGCGGTATCACCTGGAGCAGGTAAGCTACAAAGACAATAGCTCGGGGTTACCAATTTTAGTAACTGAAATCTTCCCCAAGCTACACTCAGGCTTAGCGCTAGGGAGGTTGAATACCTAAAAGCTGCCAATGTGATGACTAGCCCTACCCCGTGTGGAGCATTAGGCTATGTTTAGATGGTGTTTAGGGATGCAGCGATACCCCCTGCGTTAGGGGTTGTTTCCATTATACGTCAGGACCCCTCCGCTAAGCATATACGCTTAGCGGGGATCCCGACGTATCACAGACATTGCCTGCTCGGGGGATGGTCTGTTTACACATCCGCCAATGCAGAGGCTGAACATACTTGACTACATTGAGCCTTACATGGGCGGAGCGGCTCGGCGCAGTTAAGACAGATCCTCCACCGAGCAGTTAAGTCGTTCTGCTACGTCGGGACCTCCCACTTAGCGTATATGCTTAGCGGAGGGGTCCCAACGTAATGGAAACTTAGCCTTAATCGCATGCCTTGATTAGATGTCTGTGCATACCATTTAGATGCATGACTTGTTCACACGGCATTCAGCAAGTCTGCTGGCCAAGGGGACAGTGGACATTAACGTACTGTCCTGCGTTAACCTCTTGGACACGCTGAAAGCCGCGTGAACAGGCAGCGCTGGAAGTCATGCTTATGTAATGCTCCAACACCACCATCAAGGCATGTGATTAACGCAGGGGGGGGGTATCGGCACATCCCTAAGCACCAAATAAACATAGCCTAATGCTTCACACGGGGGTGGCTAGTCATCACATTGGCAGCTATTAGGTATTTAACCTCCTGAGTATAGCTTGGGGTAGATTTCAGTTACTTAAATCGGTAACCCCGAACTACACTGTATCTTACCTGCTCCAGGTGAACCCGCACTGTCCTCCAGTGATGGGGTCCTCAGCTCTAGGGTTGGGTTGTCAGTGATGACACAGAAGGTGGTGGTAGCCCTCGCCATATGCAGGACATAGAAATCCTGGATTCTGATTAGATAACACATTCCTTTCATCCAAGTTAAAATCATAGGCATCACATACGCAGTTCTTCAGGGTGAAACGTGTCAGCAACCATCATGAAACAACAAGTGCACCATATTGAATATCATATAAAGCACATTACACCATAACACCATATAAAGCACATTAACGCCCAACACTAGACCATCACCATGCTTCCTTACCATGTTCCACAAACACATTGCAGTGAGGACCCACATGTTTGGCGGCATCCTTCTTCCCGACTCCTTTAATAAAGGGTAAGGCAGGCAGGCTTGGCCTCCTTTGGTCCCCGAGCACTTTTCCAGGCTGCTGACCCATAGGACGAAGCAACGTTCCTCAATTAAGCAAATAAATAAAACACAACCGTGCCGTCCTCACAGCATCCGAAATCCCGACAGGTCACCAACGTCCATTCAGTCCCTTTAGGCGTCAGTTTAAAACAAAGAGGAAGCACAATCGTCTCTCTTCTGTTCCTCTGTCCTGTAGAACTTCAGACTCTTTGGTAGGAGGATGTGGTTGGTGTGAAACGCATCAAGAAGTTCATAATCCTCAAAAATAAAAGAAGCGGAATCACAGGAAACGTGTTGGACGAAAATAAAAGATCGCAAGTTTAATTTGTTCTGCAGATAAAGTCACACGAAGAGGTCGGGGATCGGAGAGGTCCTGCGGCTTGCTGTTGCATAGATTGTAAATCCAGGATTTCAAGTAGATGAGGCTCAAATCATGGTCACCCAGCACCGTGACACTTCGGGGTACGACAAGGCGACAGAGGGAGCTGCAAGGGGGGTTGTGATTAAAAAGCAATGGGGGACGTGATCAGGTCCAGACAATATTCTGAGAGCTCAGGGTCAGCTGACAAAAATAGTTTGGGGACCAATATTGAGGGAGTGGGGAACTATAGGAAGGTTTAATTGGTAACGTTTTTGCGGCAATTCGATTGGCGTGACCGCTGTGTGAGGCTCAGACGCGTTGTGAGTAAACACAATATAAAGGTCACAAGGTCAGCCTTTGCACTTTTACTTTGTTACCTTTACAGGAACGACAGGTCTGAAGGATACTTTTGGGGTATGTGAGTATTGGTATCTATAGGGTGCACCCCATGTTTACATGGTTAACAGCACTTTGGGAAGTAACACCAAAAAATTACTTCAGGGTACAAGATTAGTTTGGAAATTTCTGTGGGGTACAGAGATACGGGGTATAATGCAAGTATAATTGGGGCGCAAAAGAAGTAGAGAGCACTAAGGGTACTTTAGAGGGTCAGTATGTAGAATCTGCTATAGAGAGGGAAAATATAAAACACAGGCACTTTACAGTGCAGTATAAAGTGGCCGGCACTTTATGGGGTACAGAAGTAGTAGATAGAGGGCACTTTACGGGTGTTGGTTAGATGGCCATTAAACACCTATGTTTGCATAGAAGAAATACAGGAGATTGGGGTCAGAGACAGTACAGGGACAAGATATAAATGGTGCAAGGCTTGGGGGTACTTCAGAGACAGCACAGGGGACTGGGGGCACCAAAGGTGCAGTACAGAGGTTTGGGGGTACTTGAGGGAAACTGCAGAGAATAAGGGGTACTTAAGGAACAGTACAGAGATGTGGGGGAGCTTAAGGAACAGTAGAGATTTGGGGGTGCTTTAGGAACAGAACAGAGATTTGTGGATGCTTAAGAAACAGCACAGAGATTTGGGGGTACTTGACGGACACTGCAGAGATTTTGGGGTACTTGAGGGACACTGCAGAGGTTTGGGGTGCTTGAGGGACAGGTCAGAGTTTGGGTGACACTTAAGGGACAGGACAGAGGTTTGGGGGTACTTGAGGGACAGGACAGAGGTTGGGGTTGGGTGATCGTGTACTGCAGCTGCCTCATTAGATAAGAGACACCGGATCAGTGAGTTTGCTCCTCCTGTGGCTATGATTCTCTGCCCTGGACTAACCCAGGCCATCCACTGCAGGACGAAGGTTCAAAGGAAGGACGAGATGGGTAGTGTTCAGGAAGGCAGGGGGGTTAATGAGCTCCTCAGAGTGAGTAACAGGAGATGGTGTTGTACTCACCCCATATGTAGTTGCCGTCTTCATCACTGTCCTCTGCTCCCCCTTTCATACGTGGAAGCTTCTGTTGCAGCTGGACCTGTGCTTGATTGACACACTTCCAATTTAGCTTTTTAAATCTAAAAACAATACCTTACTTTACGGGAAGTTGTATACAGGATAAAAAGCAGTTGTTTGTTACAGCTATTAAATTGTGGAAGGGAGATGTGATTTGTGCTGACAGATCTCTCAACCTTATGGCTGACAGCCGATTCATCGGGGTGCACATGCGGACGCCAACACGGAATCGCATCCAAGTTGTTAGTACGCATATGAGCTGTTTGTTTTGTATTGTAACAATTAATGGCCGGTACGGCAGAAGCAGGTTTTGAGCCCCAGAGTACCACTTGATGTGCCACCCCTGGGTTAACGCATGTTTTAACCTCGTCGGGACCCCCTCCGCTAAGAATATTGCTTGGGAGGAGCCGACCGAGAAATTTACTTACCTGCTCGGCGAATTGTGTGTTCTACAGTCCTGAGCTTTCCACGACGCCGGGCTGAACATAGTCGGAGTAGTACGTTGAGGCCTCTGGGCATCGGCGGAGGTCTGAAAACAGCATCCGTAGAGCAGGTAAAGTCTATGGGCGTCCGTCGGGATCCCAGCCAAGCAATACGCTTAGCGGAGGGGGTCCTAATGGAGTTGGAACCCTTAATGGTCTAAATGTTATTAACCTGAGACCGATGTCGTCAGGGGATCCTTTCATCTGTACTGGTCAGTAGAGATCCATCCTGCAAGATCACAAATCCACTGTGCAAGAACAGAAACTTATGATAGCCAGTGGTTCCAAACTGGGGGGGTGCGGACGTGGCAACTTGGAGTCACCCTCACCCCTCGCTGGATAAAACTATTAAGACCCCAATACACGTTTAGATTGTGACCTGATGTTTTGGACGTCGACCGCCATTGGAGGCACATAGTGTGCCAGCAATGTCCGCCGGGTACTCCGTCTGCTCGAGCCGTCGTCAGGTGCGAGCAGCACAGGGGGACGGCCCGTAAGCAGAGGCCGCCAGGTCACTTGAGGCTGGTCAGTGAGCTTTGCAGCCTCTAATCACCTGTAACAGCATGAAGGGAGATGGGAGGTAAGTATCAGGCACCGATCTAAAGGTGGCCATCACGGGTCAATTTCCCACACGATTCTGTACGATCGATCACGGGCGCGTGCACGCACGATAGACGACGAGGATCGGAGTGCAGCCAACCTTGACTGAGCGACCCCGCCCGATCGGAACATGGCCCCCAAATCGGCAATCGGCCAGGGAACAACCTGTTGGTGTTTTCTGATCGATTGGGCACACTCAAGGGGCGTTGACATTTTTGAATCAGCGGAATGGGGTAAACAGATCGTCCAGAATCTGTGGCCTAAGTGTGGTAGCACAGACTGGTATGGGCTGATTCGATCGAGCCTGTGGCTTCACGTAATCGATCGGAGAGTCGATCGATTCGCTAGGAATCGACACGGTGTATGGCTAGCTAAGAATTACAGCATTGTCCGTCATGGCTTCGATTGATTTGGCGGACGATTTTGGCCTTAAGATTTAGATCGCCACCAGATTTTTTGCCCGAGCCGAAAATAGGGAAAATATGCACGAGGTAAGGTTCTTATATTTACAAGTAATACAGAAATGGGCACACATGGCACTAACAGGGTGGTTCCCAGAAAAAATTAAATGTGGGGAAGCGCCTGGAGGGAAAACAGACGGCTACATCGTTCTTCACCCACCGGCACCCACAGGCAAACAAAGTACGACCAAAAAACAAGAGTGAGACACAGAATAGGACAATTTCCCTATACGCATACTACGCCAAGGTGTGTTGCTAAAATACGCACCACCGCCCCAGAAGCCAGGAAGGAAAATGTAAGGGTGGTTTCCACTGCGTTGTGTTGCAGTGCTGGCGGGGGTCCCGCCGGATCACATACACTTTACCTGCTATGGCGATATTCGGTTCACCACATACGTGATGAGGCGGTGGGATCGGCTTAGCACTTTGAGAAAGCGAGCATCCAACGGGCAGGTAAAGTGCCCTGTGATCGTCAGGACCTCCCGCCAAGCACTGCGTCTTAAACATAGGGGTCCCAATGGATTTCCAAACAGCTGCGGAGACATAGCCTAGTCACAGTTTCATCTTAATACCTATCCTACTTTCATCAAATTAATTCAGCGATCACATTACTGAACAAATATAGTGTGTTTTATAGTAATAATGATTGTCTTAGTCATAATAAATGAAATAGATTGTAAATACTTTTTAAGAAAATAATGGTTTAAAATATTAATGATAAGTTCGAATAAGTATTAATGATTACTATAATTATCAGTTAATTTCCCTCCATGTGCGCTACACGCATGAGCATGCGCCCTCCCAATCACCTCTGGCCCGGGACTCCGAGCTGATGGGCGGGAAGTCGAACCTTAACGTACGTCACGGCGTCTCCCAGGGCCAGCAGCAGCGGCCAGGGCCCATCATGGCGGTGAATTTGGCTGTATCTGCTGCGCTGACACACGGGGGGAGCTCCGTCCCGGTGGATCTGGAAGGGGGGGACCGTGCACGGAGAACCGCGAGAAGGTATTCGGGTCATGCGCCTGTGCCCTCCTCGCAACTTCCCCCTCTGACATGACGGAGACAACGGGGGGATCATGAAGCCCGCAACTCCCACGGGATGACCAGGGAGCTGGGTGACAGCGGGGTGCCAGGGAGGTGGTGTGCGGCGAGGGGGGGTCCCGGCTCCATCTTCTAGGTTCGTCCAGGACTTTGTACTGACTTATACACTTCAAAAGTTCCCCCCAATTCTGTCCGGTCCCAAAGTGTCCCCGACATCTGTCTGTCCCTCAAGTACCCCCAAAACTTCTGTCCGGTACCCAAAAGTGTCCCAATCTCTGTCATGTCCCTAATACCCCCTAATCTGCAGTGTCCCTAAAGTACCCCCAACCTCTGTACTGTCCGAAAGTGTCCGCACCAAACTATGTAATGTCCCTAAAGTCCTCCAACCTCTGGCAAGTACAAAAGTAATCCTCAAGTACCCCAACAACCTCTGTACCTGTCCCTCAAGTACCCCAAAACCTCGTTACGCCCTCAAGATCCCCCAAACTCTGGACTGTCCCTCAAAGTACCCCAAACCTCTCTATGTCAAGTAGACCCCAAACCTCTGTCTGTCCCTCAAGTACCCCCAAAACTCTTATGTCCAAGTATCCCAAATCTCTGTACTGTCCCTTAAGTGTACCTGAACCTTGTCCCTGTCCTCAAATACCCCAAACTCTGTACTGTCCCTCAAGTACCCCAAAACCTCGTACTGTCCAAGTATC